>JAVJIX010000048.1:4120000-4412500 GCA_036785185.1 Paratrypauchen microcephalus | reverse complement strand
GTCGCAATAGAATAATATTTGTGTCTTTAGGGAACAAGGAGCAGACCACCCGGCTCATTGAGCTGAGGCGGGATCTGTTCCATTTCGCAGACGCCCATGTGATCCCCGGACTGCACTCAGGGCTGAGCGAGTATGCACCGCCTCGACTGCAGACTGAGACCACACTCAGTGCATTCGCTGAATTGGGAAACGGCGAACATCGCAGAGTAGCAAGTGTAAATAATGGGTGGGGATTTATGACGATTTATGCAACGAAAGGAGGACAAAACGTAAAAAAGGAGGACACGTGACAGACGGCCGGACAGACAGCTCTATAACCGGACTGTCCGGACGAAATCCGGACGAATGGTCACCCTACTTGTACTGTATCAGGGCTTGGGGAGAAGACCAGGTAGTTGACAATATCGGGATCGCTTACAGCAGCAGAATTGACAAATCGTCACTGTCACTGAACAAACTTGAATCCATCTCATATGGATCTTCTTGCCCAATTAATTTGAGTTTGTTTTCTTTGGCATCCAACTTATCTCTGTACAACTGGTCAACTGTATCAGACGTTTTGGATTCTGATGTGGAAGGTTTATCGCGAAATTTAGATTTTTTTTCTGCACGGTTGCTTTATAAGTGTGTTTACTTTGAGTGAGGAATATCTCCAACATGGCCGCACATCCGGGTCATGGTTGGATTTTTGGAGTCCGTGAAAACACCCTATATAGCTATGCAAAAAATGTAACAGGCATTTTCATGTTTTGAAATATATCTGTGCTGCTTTCCAGCACCACCAAATCAATAGGAGTTTGCATTTGTTTACATCTATGTGTTATTTTGCATTGCTTCAGTCACTAACACCATCATCATAGGTGCAGCCCTTTCCAAAATGGATGAAAAGAAGAAGAAGAACTTGCTGGAGAACTGGCGCATCAAAGCCAAATTCCCCAACCTGATGAAGATCGGCAAGAAGAACAATCCAAAGCCTCCGAAGAAGCTAATGTACCGACGCAGCATCTCTGTACCTGACCTCCACATGATCAAGTCCCACCTGGGAGACGAGACTCACGATGGACGCAGCTTTGACATCTCCCCGTCCCCCGCGCCCAGTGACTCTGATTCGGTCTCCAGCAACGCCGCCAATGATGGCCCGCTCTACATGGAAGCCATTCACGAAGTCCGCAAACGAGATTTTGGCGAAACTAAACTGCTAGCTTACAATCGCATTAGTGCACCGCCAATGGCTGCATACGAGGACCTAAGCGAACTTCACAATCTACCCAGGGACCGGAAAAGTAGTGTCACGGATGAACCTATTTACGCTCAAGTTGAAAAAAACAAAGCAAATCCACCAAAATCTTTTGAACCAGTACCTGCTCCTAGAACTGTTTTTAAGAACATACAGCAATCCAGTGATAAAGTTCGAAGCACTGTGGATATGGAAGGGACGCTTGCAGCATTTATTGCCCGTGCTAATTCCATGGGGGAACCGTCAAGAGAGAAGTTTGAGAAGAAAGCGTCGTCTGAAAAAGGTACTCCGTTGATGGTTAAAAGGCAGTGTCCGAGCGGCCTAAGTTTGGACATCTTGGCGCCGTCGGTGGAGATGGATGGGACTTCATTGGACTCGACCTATGAGACGACCAGTGACGAGAGGGTGCCCTGGAACACCACCGACTCAGAGGAACAGGAGATGTTTACTCCTATAGACATGTGCGAGTTAGGCCTGGAGGAAGAGGAGACGTTAAGAACCCAGCGTGAGGACAACGTGGAGGAGGCACCAGAGGTCAGGAATATGATCTTATGTTTATACAGGCCACACTCACAGGCCCTATATTATGCAAAATTGGCTTATGAACATCAAACCATGCTATTATTGTGACCTCATCAAAAACACACCTGGAGTTGTGCTTTCTTTCTTTCATTCACACATGTTTGAGTAGTCTTTTATTATAGAATAGAATAGAATAGAATGCCTTAAATATTAGTCTGATGTCATGATGAAGTTAACAGCTATCTTTTGTTTAGTAGAGAGTGAATATTCTAGGACTGAAATCATCCAAATGATTCTAGTGAAGGTGTTTGGAGTTGAAAAACACTGTGGAGTACTTCCTGTATTACGACATGACATCACAAGGTGGAACAAAGTGTTTTCTGTTTGAGACTATAAGCCTAAATATGCAGGATTTGTGATTTTACACATGTGTGAATGAAACAAAACAACTGTGTGTGTGTTTGTGATGAAACAACATTATACTATAACAGAGGTGTATGTAGCCTTTGCTCTTACTGGGTTAAAAATGAAATAATCACAACTTAACCTGTCAGTGCCTTACCTGCAGTTAGAGGACACACACAAGTTTTTCTCTTTCTCATTTCTCATATGGGCATGCCTCATATGAAAGTTCAGAACCTCCACAATTCCCTCACTGAGCTGCAGAGGCTACACTAGCACTCATGATGGTTGCAGGTGCTGGGGTTTAGGTAGTGACATTCAGATCAGAGAGAATCCATGTTGTTTTTGTTATTAGGAATAAATCAGCATTACATTTGTTGTCAGTAAAAGCTACATTTGAGTTGAACATAAGTCATAAGTCATAAGTCATGTTCCATCCATCCATCTTCTTCCGCTTTTTCCATTTCTGGGTCATGGGAGTAGCAGTCCAAGCAGATCTGCCCCCCAGAACACAATGCACCAGCCCCCATGAATCCTCCCGCGGGTGGCGGGTCCACAGGAGGACGGCCCAGAACTGGCCTTGATGCTTCTGTCATGGGGGCTACCAGGGTCTGCAGACATTGGGGGCGAGGTGGGTTAAGTGTCTTGTCCAAGGAGACTGAAACTTAAAGGAATTGACAGAAGGGCACCACCAGGAGTGGAGCCTGCAGCCTAATTTGACTCAACACGGGAAACCTCACCCGGCCCGGACACAGAAAAGATTGACAGATTGATAGCTCTTTCTCGATTCTGTGGGTGGTGAAGAAGAAGAAGAAGAAGAAGAAGAAGAAGAAGAAGAAGAAGAAGAAGAAGAAGAAGAAGAAGAAGAAGAAGAAGAAGAAGAAGAAGAAGACAGACTTTATTCATCCCTGTAGGGAAATTATTTCTCTGCATTTGACCCATCCTTCAGGAGCAGTGGGCAGCTCGTCTTTCAGGACCATCTCCATGATCTTATTGCTTCGGCTTGGTCAGGACCTAAGCTGGAGGATTTTACCTGGAGCATGTTTTGGGTTGATGGGGGAAACCGGAGTGCCCGGAGGAAACCCTTCCAGACACAGGGAGAACATGCAAACTCCACACAGAAAGGCTCGGGCGACCCGGGGATCGAACCCAGACCATGCATGCAAACTCCACACAGAACACACACAGAAAGGCCTGGGCGTGGCCGTTCTTAGTTGGTGGAGCGATTTGTCTGGTTAATTTTGATAACGAACGAGACTCCGACATGCTAACTAGTTAGCTAACTTCTTAGAGGGACAAGTGGCGTTCAGCCACGCGAGACTGAGCAATAACAGGTCTGTGATGCCCTTAGATGTCAGGGCTGCACACGCGCCACACTGAGCAGATCAGCGTGTGTCTACCCTTGGCCGAGAGGCCTGGGTAACCCGATGAACCTCACTCGTGATAGGGACAGGGGTTTGCAATTATTTCCCATGAATGAGGAATTCCCAGTAAGCGCGGGTCATAAGCTCGCGTTGATAAGTCATGTTTATGTAACTAAATCCAAAAACATACATACATACAGTTCCTTAAAGGGAGTGTTATGACCTGAGTGGGTGGAGGTTCTGCCAATCATCAATCACTACAGGGGTTTTGTTACTACTGAGTGTTATCATGGGTCACTTTCACTTTCTTTTTGAAGACTCTGATAAGGTGTGCTTGAGTGGTAAAATAACAGCACGGCTACAGTCAATATGACACTAACAGACAGATGCTAATACCAGCAATTTTATCCACCTTAAGCTTTTAGTTAGTTAATATTGGTAATGTTTGTTCTGTTGAAAATTTAGATAAAATATCCTTATTAATAGTACAAAAATTTTTAAAAATTCTTACACTTCTAAGGATTATACTGTGTCACCAATTAGTTCTTAAAATGTAAATGCCTGTACAACATTAGAGAGCTACTTTATTATCCTGAAGGAAATTACAACACCAGCACTTCCCACTGTTATTAATTCATACTGTACTATTTATATAGCTTTTATATCTTTTTACGAAATTAAAATTATGTTTAAAAAAGTTTTTTTTCTTTCTTTTTTTTAATATGGGACCCCAGGAAGACTAGCTGGCTCTTAAAGGAAAAGTAACGTTATTTTACAATCTGAGCCTTCTTTCGGTAATAAAACAAGTCGTTTGACTCACCCATATCACGTTCGTGTCATTTGGAGCTGTTTGAAGAAAGTTACGTTGTGGCGTTTCTGTTAGCATTTGTTAGCATTTGTATTCGGGGCATTACTTTGCGGTCTCCAAATAACACAAACTTTAGCACTTTTCAAATCATAGAAGCCCGATGTCTTAATGAAAAATTTCGTTTGAAGCAAAAGTGGCCTGTAATCCGAGGTTTATCCATAGTTTTCAGCTTTGCGTTTCCTATTTGGGTCCCCGGAGCAGTCCGCGCATGCGCACTGGCGTCCTCATCTACTCGAAACTATGGCTAAATCTCGGATTACAGGCCACTTTTGCTTCAAACGAAATTTTCCATTAAGACATCGGGCTTCTATGATTTGAAAAGTGCTAAAGTTTGTGTTATTTGGAGACCGCAAAGTAATGCCCCGAGCAAATGATACAGCACCATGTTAAGGATACGGGATCATTACTAGAACAGAACGGCTCAACATAAGTTCTGCGATACTGCTCCAATTGACAGAAAAATGCTATGGGTGAGTAAAACTACTTGTTTTATTACCGAAAGAAGGCTCAGATTGTAAAATAACGTTACTTTGCCTTTAAGTACAGCTGATATGGATCCTAATAAATAAACAAATAAATACACAAAAATGTTTTGCTATTTGCTATTTTTGGCTTTCTGACTTATTTTTCAAGGAAACGAAATAAGTTTAATATTAAGTATCAAATAAATAATTTTGCAAAACATAACCAACTGAAATAATAAATTCAGAAAAAAATCTCCAAAATGAACAAAATTGTACTTACGACTATTAGTAGAAGCTTAATTAGCGGGTGCATGCTGATTGTGTTGTGATAGCGCTCTGAAGGGGGAGTGACTTAGCCTGGGAATTCCCAGGCCGCTTCCGTTAGTTTCGAACTGGAAGGCGGCCTGGAAACTCGTCCAAGCGAGAGTCCCAGATTTAGGGCCCCAATCAGAGAACGGGGGAGGTGTGGCAAGACGGTGACGCGTACTACATGACAAACGGAAGCTTGTAGTTTGAACTGACAACTGACATGATTGGCTATGGACTTACGTATACGCTCAATGATAGACATTCATAACGCCCAATAAACGGCCGTTGGCAATCGCTAACCACACCTCTGCTACGGGATTTTTCGAAGCGAGTTTCCAGACCCATATCTCACTTGTGATATGGTCAGGTGTTAACCAGACTAGGAGTGACTTAGCATGGGGAGCAAATGGAGGGGCCCACAAACAAAAATTAAACTTGTTGAAAATAATAAACATTTCTGGCAAATAACTCATTTTCAAAACAATAAAAGGTAACACAGTGATCTAAATATATTATGTGTTAATATGTGTTATAGTGTTACAGTGTAATAGTCTTTCTTTAACACTCTTTGTAGTGATTCAGACAACTCTCTGGGGACACTTTGAAGCAGAGCACAGTGCTCCACATGGCTGTGAGTCCTCTTTAGTTCATCCCTTCACTGGCTTCCTGTAAAGTTCAGAACTTTTAGAGCAGTCCACTGGTACGCCCCTACAGTACATCCTGGACCTTATGATCCCTTCATCCTCTGGACACACCATTCGCTCCTCCTGTCAGAACCTGCTGATGGTCCCAGAAAACAGGTTTAATATATTAAAGGGATATGCCACGCCCAGGTCAAACTTGGGCATCTCCCCACAGTCCAGAGACTAAAATAAGTGGTGGAAAGCGTTTTTCTGGTGACGCAGCCATTGTCCAGGTCTGTCAGCACTGACCGCCGTGGTATCTGCAGCTACTCCGCGTTAGACTGGAGTCTAACGTCGCCAGAGAAAGATTTCGGCCAAAAGGAATTAATTTGCTCGATGCGTTTCCCAATTACTTTCTGTGTAGTGCGCATTCATATCGAGTGCAAATAAATGTGCAAATCAACACGGAGAGCTTGCCTTGGTCATTTTGGGTGGGAACTATTTTTCAGTGCGGAAAAAGACAGCCGAAGCACACATCACGCTGACAGGGGAATCCCTGTTACGCACCAGGAAGGGAGTTCCCCTGTTACGCAGCGTGGTGTGTGCTTCGTCTGTCTTTTTCCGCACTGAAAAATAGTTCCCACCCAAAATGACCAAGTCAAGCTCTCCGTGTTGATTTGCACATTTATTTGCACTCGATATGAATGCGCACTACACAGAAAGTAATTGGGAAACGCATCGAGCAAATTAATTCCTTTTGGCCAAAATATTTCTCTGGCGACGTTAGACTCCAGTCTAGCTTAAAGTCATGTTAGAATGCTGTTACCTAATCAAAAACATACCCAAAGTTGTGTTTTATTTCATTCACACATGTTTGAGTAACCCTGCATTATTAGGCTGTCTACATCTCCAATGCTCAAAATGTTCTGTTCCACCTTGTGATGTCATGAAGCAGCATTTTTCAAGTCAACAGCTCCCTTTTATCTTTTAGATCAGTTGAGATGGGCAATTCCATGGTAGAAATCATCCAAATGATTATACACTGTAGTATAGTGTGGAATTTGAAAACACAGTGAAGATACAATTCTTGTATCACCACATGACAACAGAGTGGAACAAGTGTTTTCTGTTTGCGAGAAGAACTCAGCCTAAATATGAAGGGTTTGTGTGTTAAACATGTGCGAATGAAGCAAAACAAACTCCAGGTATGTTTGTGACGAGAAGACAACACTATAACAGAATTGTGTAATATGGGCCCTCTGCCCCTTTCTCTCCATCTGCGGATTTTTTCAGCTGAAGACACTTCTGTTTAGAAAGTTTTTGTTTTGTTTACCTGCTCTCTGTAAAGCAGGTTGTGTTTTTTATCTGTGAAAAGCGCTATAGGAATAACGTGAAATTGTTTACTTACTTAGAGGTTTTTAAGTCTGTGAAACGAGCCAAAACCTGTGCTGCAAGTTACAAAAAAGAGAGACGAAAACAAGCTGAATATGTGACTGTGCTACTGTGAAGGAAGGAGACAGTGACACAGTAAAAATGTGAAAATATAAAGAAATACATTTTTGCACTTTATTGGAACTATGTAAGATTAAATTCCACAAACATGATCTGTCCCCAGATTCGAGGAAACCATGTTCACATCAAATATAGCTTTTACTGATAACAATTGTAATGCTGATTATTTTCTTAATTAAAAAACATAATCACCAATTTGTTTATGTTATAATTTGTTGTTTTGGTTCTCAAGATATTATCCAATCAGAAAGCAGAATGCGCCTCACAGGAGTCTCTCATTTGGGTTGCCAGTTTCAATGCTGAAATCCAGTTGGTTTAAAGGTCCCATGGCATGAAATTTTCACTTTCTGAGGTTTTTGAACGTTAATGTGAGCTCCCTTACCCTGTTTAGCCCCCCCCCCCATGGTTAAAGGTTGTGAAATGTCTAAACTGAGCATTTGCGATCCTTTTCTGCGTTACAAAAAATCGGAGCTCAAACGGGCGATTTTGAACAAGGCACCTTATTGACGTCAGATCGAAAAAAGAAATGCAAATGCAGTTCCACCCCCGTCTGTCTGAACTCAGCGTCTCTGTAAATCACGCCCAGAGAGTTTGGACCGCGAATGCGCTAGGCAATGCGAAATGCGTTTTTTTATTTGCCTGGAGGCACGTCCGAGCGTTTCTAGGCTCGGAAGTCCTTTATCTGAGCCTCTGGACCTTTGAACAGCAGTGGTTTAATTTTATTTTATGTGGAAATGTGTTTATTTTTCAATGAAACGCTTCAAATCTCTCCCCCCGTGCAAAAACATGGAAATGGATCAGCTGACAGCGGAGAGTGGAGAGTTTGGCCACGCCCCCACCCTCTACTATAGGCCAGCTCTTTTCTCCTCATTTGCATTCAAGCAACAACGCCCAGAATAAAGTGTTTGAGAGAGATATTTATGACTCTTTCTCATCTTATCTCTGTTTCTCATGCGCTGAGTGTTGATTTTGAAGAAGGATTCATTTACAGTATTAGGGAACCATTAAGGAGCCATATAAAAGCATCAAGAAGTACCATGTCATGGGATCTTTAAACATAAAAGGCCCCTCTCTGATCTGAATGGTTTCTACCTAAACCCCAGAACCTGGAGTAAGTCTTTAAAGAGCAGGTATTATGCTTATGGGGAATTAACTTCTAACACATTGCATAATTAGTGTATTAAGTTACATTTTCATTGTTTGATGCTGTGAGTTTCCTGTCTCTTTGCTCTCTATGATAAGTCACTCCCCCTTCAGAGCGCTATCACAACACAATCAGCATGCATCCCACTAATGAAACTACTGTGTACAGTTTTGTATGATGTTTTTGTATATTTGTGGAGAATTGTCATGTGGGTACATGGATGATGTAGGCTCGTGGACTGAGCATTGCACAAAATCTTAGAGCTAACTGTAAAGAGGGTTTGAATAGTGCCCAGGAGAGATTGTAAAATGACTCAAACATGCATGGATGACATAAAACCTCTTCAGGCTTGTTTATGATGAGGGAACAACTTTAAAACTTGGTAGAAACCTCAAAAATAGATATATAATTGATAAGATAAGATAAGATAAGATAAGACTTTATTGATCTCACATAGGAGAAATTCACTTGCCACAATAGCTCCAGGCAGTTTAGTGCAAGAGAAAGTTTGAGCAAGAAAGTGCATGCAGGCAAAAAATAAAATAAGTGATAATAAAATACAGTAATAATAATAATAAAACAGTAACTTAGAGATGCGTGAAGAGTCCCTCAGTCGTCCAGGTAGAATCCATGATAAAAGGAGAAATTCAATTTGTCAGCTGGACAAAGTTTGTTTGGTCGAAAACGTTTCGCCGCTCATCCGAGAGGCTTCGTCAGTTCTGGTTCTAGTGCTGGTTAGACCCTGTTTATATCTAGCTGCTCCTCCCTGCAGCTCTCCTTTTATCAGTAACTTAGAGAGTATGTAAAAAATTGCATGTTTAGACTATACAATAGAATTATACAGTTTGATGGCGGTGGGTAATGAAGGATCTGTGGTAGCGCTCCTTCTTGCACTGGGGGTGCCTCAGTCGGCTGCTGAAGGAGCTGCTCATCTCCTCTACACCGAGAGGTGTCGTCCATGATGGACGTGAATTTGGCCAGTACCCTCCTCTCAGCCACCTCCTCCACAGAGTCCAGAGGACAGCCCAGGACAGAGCTGGCCCTCCTTACCAGCTTATTAAGTCTCTTCCTGTCCCGCTCTGTGCTGCTCGGGGCCCAGCAGACGACAGCGTAGAGGAGAGCGGAGGCCACCACAGAGTCATAAAAAAGTCTTGAGCAGAGGCCTGCACACTACAAAGGAGTGCATAATACCCTGTTTAATCAGTGCTAGCACTAGCACTGATTAAACAGGGGGTGCACTAGCTCAGTGAGTGAATTCTGAAGCATGTTCATATACTGAACCTGTCCATATACTGAGAATGAGAAAAATGTGTGTCCTCTATTCACTGGTTAAGGGACTGGCAAACCAGATTGTGTGATTATTGTAACTTTTAATTGTGAGCACACTGCAGACTACATGCAATGATACACAACAATGATAATGAAACACTAAACTTCACCTAAATAAATAATAAATAACCTCATTAACTAAATTAACTCAATTTCAGTTTCAAAATATGGTGCATCTCCTCAAATCATTTACACTTGGCAGTGTTACTGTTCTGAACTTGATAAAAACTGTTGTATTTTTGTTGTAGCTGTCCAGTGAACAATTTGACTTCAGTGAAGACAACCTGACCGAACTGCCAGAAACTACTGTAAGTACAAAATAATACAATTATATTTATGCACTTATACTAGGATACAATGCCTAAAGATGCACTGTGTAACTTTCCTGACAGAGGCTGGTTGTGCCACATGCTTGTCTCCATGGAGATGTCATTGCTTTGCTAGAAAGGCATTCAACTTTCTCCATTGAGCCAGTAGTTACATGTCACATCTGTGAAGAGGCGAGCCCTCAGGCAGAGACAAGCAGGTGGCAGACTTCCCAACACAACAGTCACATACTGCATCTTTCACAACTACAGTTTCAAAATGTTAGTTTGACATAAGGGCAGTGCTCATTTCTATATTTCAGTTGTGTTTAGTCACTCGTTGTTCTCTTGGATGGTACATCACTGTAACACAGGAGTAGTCATCATCATCATCATACTAAAATCATTTCCTCTATAATTTAATGAAATAGGGATGGGACCTTGTGAGATCTCAGAATCAGAATTGGAAAAATACTTACTGAAAACTTGTATTAAAATGTATATTGTGTAGTTGTGTATTCCATTGTACTGTATTCTGAATACCTAAAATACTTTCACTTTGAAGTACAGTATCTGATGGTATAAAACGTAGCAGAAGAATAAGACAGTGTAACGTTTATTTTGTAGTCTTAACTTTCATTTACTGGCTGTTAGTTTAGCTAAACCGACACATTTGAAGCAGTAAATTAGTTTATTATCGGGTTTCAGATGACATCACAACATTCTATTGCCCAGTCATAATAATAATAATAATACAGATGGGGGGCAGATAAATTTTAAGTTTTTTGTGAGTTCTAGGGTCTAGTCACTAATAGAAATGATCAGGTTTAGCATTTGTGACTTTACCTTTTGGATATTTCATGACAAAGCAAAATGTCATCAACAGGGAAATGGCTCTTGCTCCCCTGGGAATATGACATCATCACATTCTAGAATCTGAAACCCACCAAGAGAATAAAAATGACCAAATAAAGACAGTTAAATCTCTGCCTTTGCATCTGTTAGGGCATCTTGGGATGAGCTCCGTTGCTGTTGCTCAAGCGGCACCTGAACAGCCTTTACGCAACTTCTATGTCTTAGTATAATCTATAGTAAAATCTGGCTCTTGTCGTCCTTTCCCCCCAATCTGAAATCCACCAATCCCACCCTTACTAACTGCATTTTGTTCTCCCAGACATTTGGAGAGCCCCAGACCCCTGCTCCCTTCCAGAGGTACCTCCTGAACATCAACCTCAAACAAGGCCGCAACCTGGTGATCCGGGACAGGCGCACTGGTAGGCTTCTCCCGTACAGTCAGAATATCTTTCTTACTTACTACACAAATATGCTTCTAATACACACACACACACACACACACGCACGCATATATTAGACTTAGACTTAGAAAACTTTATTGATCCACAAGGGAAATTGTTTTGCGTACAGTAGCTCACTCAAAAAAATAGATGGAATAGCAAAAAAAGAGCAACAAATCAGAATAAAATAGAAAAATAAGTAATAAAATATAAAATACAATATAAAATAAAATATCCATAATCACAGATATAGTTGTAGGGAGTATTATCTGTTACATAAGGTGAGTTGTTGTACATATGGAGTATGGTATGAATGTAGTCCCGTATCTCTCACTGTTTGAGTGGAGCTGTAGGAGCCTGTTGGAGAATGAGCTCCTCTGTCCCTCTATGGTCTGGTACAGTGGGTCGGGCGCGCCGCCGACTAGGAGATGCAGAGTAGAAAAGATGCAATACATACAATCAGTGACAATTTTAACAACATGTAATGACAGAAAAACAATTGGAGATATAACATACGGTGACACACGACGCGTCCTTCGTGTATCAGGCAGCATGTTCCCGTAGGGCTGACTCTCCAGACCGGCGCTCCTCCGTGGGGAAAAAAAAGAGTAGGGACCAGCTTTATCCAATTCATAATTTAGGATTTGAAAAATCTGATCCAACAGGAGAAAAAAAAAAAGACGAGACCAGAGAAATAAAACACCAAACAGAGCAAAGATGAAGGAGGAAGAGAAAAGTGTGTCTGCTCTTCATGACAGCTAGGAGTGAAAAAATAAATAAAAAATTCTTATTTATTTACTTATTTATGTATTTATGTATGTATTTTTATGTATTTTTTTTATTTATTATTTATTTGTTTACCTATTTATGTATTTTTATGTATTATTTTTTATTTTATTTTATTTATTTATAATTATGTATTTAATGATTATTATTATTATTATTATTATTATTATTATTATTATTATTATTATTATTATTTATTGTATTGTATTTTTTATTTATTTATTTTTTTGTTTTAATCATAGTGCAGCCACAAACTAGAGTCTATCTTAAAACACTTAAAAGATTGGTTAACTCCATGTCCACTATAAAGGACACAAATGAATGCGCCGGGTCACAGGAGGATATGTACACACACCATTCACAGTCCTGCTCCGTTGAATACGAGTTGAGAACGTGTGGACTTGTTGTGAAAAGTATAAGGAACACTAAAGGAGAATGTGGTTGGACCAGTCTGACAGAGCTGGAGAACAGAGAACACAAGCATTACAATTCTGCCAACTCTTTTACATCATGTGAGACGTTGTGGAGGGATTATTCCTTTGCCTGGAATATTTCACAGTAGGGCATTAAAGGTCCTATTAAATGAAATGACACAACATTGACTCCTGTCAGGTTTTAGCCATGTTATTATGCCGTTCCCTCCTCAAAAGTATACCCAGAGGTGTGTTTTGTTTCATTCATACATGCTTGAGTAATCATGTCTACACCTCTAAAGCTCATAACTCTGTGTTCCACCTTGTGATGTCATTTAATGTTTTTAGGTTAACAACTACTTGAGCCTCACCTGAACAGATTACTCTTCATTACAGTAATCTTGAACAGTCGTGTTTTTGTTTGATCTTTCGTACAGTTGAGATTGTAGAATAGAAATTCTCTAATATATGATAAATTATTCTAGTGGAGGTATATGGAGTTTAAAGATCCCATGACATGGTACTTCTTGATGCTTTTATATGGCTCCTTAATGGTTCCCTAATACTGTAAATGAATCCTTCTTCAAAATCAACACTCAGTGCATGAGAAAGAGAGATAAGATGAGAAAGAGTCATAAATGTCACTCTGGAACACTCCATTATGGGCGTTGTTGCTTGAATGCAAATGAGGAGGACAGAGATGGCCTATAGTAGGGGGTGGGGGCGTGGCCAAGCTCTCCGCTCCGCTCTGTGACCCACTTCCGTGTTTTTGCACGGGGGGAGAGATGAGAAGCCTTCCATTGAAAAATAAACACATTTCCAGAGAAAATAAAATTAAACCACTGCTGTTTCAGATATCCACAGGCTCAGATAAAGGACTTCCGAGCCTAGAAACACTCGCAAGTTCCTCCAGGCAAATAAAAAACGTATTTCGCATTGCGTAGCTCCTCCGCAGTCCAAACTCTCTGGGCGTGATTTACAGAGACGCTGAGTTCAGACAGACGGGGGTGGAACTGCATTTGCATTTCTTTTTTCGAGTTGACCTCAATAAGTTTCCTTGTTCAAAATCGCCCGTTTGAGCTCCGATTTTTTCTAACGCAGAAAAGGATCGCAAATGCTCAGTTTAGACATTTCGCAACTTTTAACCATGGGGGGGCTAAACAGGGTAGGGGAGCTCACATTAACCTCAAAAACCTCAGAAAGTGATGCCATGGGACCTTTAAAAACACAGCAGAGCACTTCCTGTATTACCACTTAATGACATCACAAGGAGGAACAGGAGTGTTTACTGTTTGAGAATATGCAGAATTTGTGTGTTAAAGATGGGTAAATAAAACGAAGCACAACTCCATTTATGTTTATGATGAGGAAATAACATTATATATAACATAAATTGACAACAGTGCAGTATAGAACCTTTAAAGTCTCCATGGCAACCCCAGGCATAGTAGACATGCATGTTTTAAAGGTATTTTTGAGCAATTATGTTTCCAAAAGGAAGGAACAGGAAGGTGGCAACCGTATACAGAAAAGTCTCACAGGGCATCTTTAAGTTTTAGTTAATATTTAGATTTTTTTATACTTTATTTTTAACTTAGGAACAAAGCAAAGGGTATTCTTTTTTTTTTTTTTTTTTTGACATAATATTTCGCTTACATAACGTAGTGTCCCTGCAGGTGTCTGTGCTGCCAGTAGATTTCTGGAATGTGGCACACCAGCCATTGTGTATTCATTTTCACCTTTAATAATTAGCGTAGTGTGGCTTATTTTTAGAAGGTATTACATGTTTGACGAGCAATTATTTGGGCATACTCATAGTCTGTGACAGTTATTGGGTTATTCTTATAAAATAGCTTAAAACTTAAAAATACTTTGACTTAATAATAACCTATAATAATAATACTCTTATTTTAAAGGTACAACGTATGTAACTTTTCTAATGAAACGGTCACCTGTGTGTTTCCATGGAGATGTTATTGCTTTTTTTGTTATTTATCTCCATGGAGACAAGCAAGAGACACCAGTGAGCTAAATTACAAGTTAGATCAATGGAGAGGAAACACTGCTTGGAGTAAGCTTACAGTTTCAAGGTTTTAAAACTAAACCTTAAAAGAAAAAAAAATATATTTATTTATCAGTTTAATGCCAGAATGGGGGACATTTAATAAACCTTTGCAGATATAGGTGTATATACAGAAAAAAATAAGAGACCACTGCAAAATGATCAGTTTTTCTGATTTTACTACTTATAGGTATGTGTTTGGGCAAAAGGAACATTTTTGTTTGAGTTTATAAACTACTGACAACATTTCCCCCAAATTACAAATAAAAATATTATCGTTTAGGGCGTTTATTTGCAGAAAATGACAAATGATCAAAATAACAAAAAAGATACATGTTTTCAGACCTCAAACAAGATCAAATTCATTTTAAAACAACGTGATAAAAGGAAGAAATTAAATTTGTCAACTGGACAAAGTTTATTTGGTCGAAAACGTTTCGCAACTCATCCGAGTTGCTTCGTCAGTTCTGGTTAGAGTGCTGATGGACACTGCTTATATCTAGCTGCAGGGAGGAGCTAACTATACTGAAATTATTCTGAAACTATCCCACCTCTTTGTTTCGAGTTTCTGTCTTTTGTGTTCCCAATTTCTCTCTGGCGTCTAGTTTAGCATACCTATTCAAACCCTAATGGGCGTTTTTCACAACTCTGGACCTGACCTGGCTGCCCTATTGTTTCCTTTGTTTGTTTTGATTTCAGTTTGAGAATGGAATTATGTATGGGAGCACCTTGGATGAGTTGCGAAACGTTTTCGACCAAATAAACTTTGTCCAGTTGATAAATTGAATTTCTTCCTTTTATCATGGATTCTACCTGGACGACTGAGGGATTCTTCACATTTTAAAACAACATAATACTAATGTTTACACTTAAGAAGAGTTCAGAAATCAATATTTGGTGCAATAACCCTTATTTTTAATCACAGCTTTCATGCGTCTTGGCATGCTCTCCACAAGTCTTTCACATTGTTCTTGGGTGACTTTATTCCACTCCTGGTGCAAGAACTGAAGTAGCTCAGCTTTGTGTTTGTGTTGGAATTCAACAGACGCTGGAATGGAATGGCTGTAATACATGTAGAGATGCTGATTTCAGAACAAAATCCAGTGGTCTCTTATTTTTTTCCAGAGCTGTATACTCATTTTTTGTATTTATTTTGAAGTATCATAGCATACAAATGTTTTATTTGCGAAACACAACAATGCAAATAAGACAGACCAATTATTTTTTGGTAATATTATTTTGAAGTCGCACATTCACTTGAGTACAGGAAATGACTCCCACAGTCCACTGAACTACAGCCTTAGGGAGTGCAGTGTGGGAAAAGCCTGCCCCCATGTGTACATCTCACACATTACAGGCAGATACTTCCTTTTTAGTTATGCTTCATTCTTTCCTTAATCTAGTGAATATTATCATCATTATTTATTTTATTTTTTTCATTTGTCAGTGATAGTTATTGACAACATTAGAGCACACAGCTGTTCTATTCAAATGTTATTTGTAGTGTTTAGGTATAAATCCAAATTGTTACTCAAATATTGATGAATTTTCCATCTAAAATGTCAGTGTATAGGATATTTTGGCAAACTCTAACCCTTTGCTTGTAATTTGATGCAATATTTGGTGTCATAAAGACAGATTTTCAAAATATTTTCTTCATTCCAATTATTATTTTCACTTATATAATATTTTTTAACATTAAGACACACAACTGTACTATAAAAATGCAGAGCCATGTTTATACCCAAAAAACAAAAAAAGAAATATTGACTTAAAAAAAATGTATGTCACCTTTCGATCCAATGTAAATTTTTACATTTTAAGGTGATCTTCAAAATAGGACATATACAACATTTTGATTTAACATAAAATAGTGAAATGGTCAAAAGGGACACATATTTTCAACATATATATTTAAAGGTGCACTGCATAACATTTGTAGTGGAGGGTCCACCACCTGCTTGTCTGTTAATGTTGTTGCTTTGTCTAGAATGTTCCACTGCATAGATTAAACCTAACTATCACCAGGGATACCAGCAGGTTACAGCACTACGCTACATTCCAGTTCAGATCTGTGGAGAGTTGCCCCTGTTCATAGAAGGAGTTACTGGGTTTTTGAGCAATAGAAACACACGTCAATCAATCAATGATCTATGGGTATGTTTAATGTCATACCGTGGCACATTTCAGGCAAAGCAATAATATCTCCATGGTGACAAGTAAGTGGACATTCCACCAGAAAAGTTGTGCAGTGCACCTTTAATGTACATTCTTACTTAGCGTTCATGTTTCTCAAACTGTGGTACCTGTGCCTGTAGTGTATACTCATGTATGCAGGAGAATTACAGCAAGTTCCATTCTCAGGTCCAATATAGAACGTGAAGTCATTGTAAATGCACAATGGCCTTCACAAGAAAGCTAACTTACTTTGATGCTAACAGCTATTGTTCTGAGCCTCATTTAAACTGCTTCACTCAGTTAATCAGCTTTATTTTCCATACAAACATAATTTATTTTTAGCTTTATTTGAAGATGAAAATACCAGGTTAAGGTTAGCAAAATTATTTTACATTAACTATAATAGTCTTCTGATTTAAAAAAAAATAACCATTTCTGAAAAAAAAAAAAAAAGGTCATATGCCACCATGTCCATCAATGCTATGACACATAGCTATGGTTACTTAAATAATTAACGCATCATAAAAAATGTGATAATTAAGTGTGATGAAATAAATAGATTAATGAATGTATAAGGGCATCATGGGTAACTGTGATGATAATTAATGCTGTGCTGATTAAACTGGCCTGGTGCAATTAACTCAAGGACAAAGAAAACACCATCCTTCACATGTTACACCTGGACATGCAATACTGCCCCCCTGTCCACTACATTTCTATATGGGTGGGGGGCATGGGCAAAAATTCTAATCTCAATTCTCAATTTATTCATTTATGCAAGTTATTTTGTTTGTTTAATTTAAATGTAAATAGTAGTTACTAAAAACAATATACACAATATTGTAATTTAGCATATCTAAAAAAAGTTACAAAAATATATATTTTAATATCTCCCACCCATACCCCTACAGTATAGTAATTACACACAAAATGTCTTATTTAATTTTATAACATATAATATAAATTGAAAGTGGAATTGTAACTTCTTTAAAAGTGATATGATAAGATAAGAGAACCTTTATTTGTCACACAAAGGATAAATTCCAGTGTATATAGTTTGTGCAATGCTGAGAAATAAATAAAGCATCTTGAATCCCTTATTGATACAGGTTAGCTTCTTGAGATCAATAAAATTAATTTTCAAAAGACATCATATTGCATCTACATAGAAGTCCTATATACTGTGTAGTGCTTTCTCTTCTGGAGGCCTGTAGACCACCCTTTACTCACAGACCCTCCCCTGGCTCACTCTGCTCCCTCCTCTGTTTGCCCAACAATCAACCTGGTGCCAGGGACCCACTAGTGGCATCACACATACACATTCTGAAAGACCCCCCCCCTCCACCCCACACTACCGCCACCGGCCCAACCCCTACCTCCCACATCCCTTTTGTTCTCCCCCTATTTTCCCCCCATTAATTCCCACCGTCACCATCCCCAGTCACGCCGGAGCTTTTTCTCCTCCTGTCAAGTTGCCTAGAGCTTTGGCTGTCAGGCGCTGGCAGGGGCTGGCAGGGGCTGGCAGGGTGGGGCTCGCCGTGGGTCAGGCGGCCGGTGCGAGATGTTCATTTGGAGTGGAGAGCTGACAGGCCTGACAGCACCATCCCCACGGGGCTTTTGTCATGTGATTCAGGCATCTCCGCGGGCGTTCCCCAAGGCTCCCCTTTATCCCCCCTCTTCTTTATCTTCTCCGGGCCAATCTGCATGCAATCCCTGAAACAAAGACATCCCAGAAACATACCGTCCCACCAGCAGACTTTTTAACAGGCGCGAGGAGGAGATTAACACCGGTTGCTTCAGGATTTGGACTCCTGGCGAGTGTTTCCATTTCGCTGACAAAGAAGCGGCTACATGGCAGTGTTACGACGCAGTGTGTGGGTGCTCCTCCTCCTCCTCCTGTGTTCTCCATCAGAACATTGCCACAGTGCCGGGGGGGGGGCATGTGTGATCGTCTACAGTGGATTTGGCGCAGGATTCCACGCGCCATCGACATGTTTTTGTAATGATTTTAGAGTTAATTTGCAACGTGTTTTAAGGTTGTAAAGTCACACAGTTTGCACTTAGTCACACAACGTTTTGCCGATACACTGCAAAAAGAGGATTTGTGGATTTGGTAGTCGAGCAGTTGCCTTATAATCAGAGGGCTGGTAGATGGATCCCTGGTCTGCTTTTGTGCACTTGTCTATGTACAGTATATATATAGTGTCTGGTGGTTGTTGTTGGTGGTTATTCAGCCCCAGGGCAGTTGACTACGGAAAGGACTTATTTCATATTTTTGACATGGTTCATTATATGCTCATTAAAACAGATATAATCTATGGTGGCATATAAAAACATAGCATATGCATTCAAAATAAGTCTAAAAGTTTAAATGAGTCATACTTATCTTGGAATAGGTTAGAAAATCCATTCCTACAATGCTCAGAACTGTTCAGTTCCTGATTAGTTTTCTGAAGTTTATCTAATGTATGCTGATAATATTTTGATATTTTCATATTGTGTTGCAGGTACGAGCGATCCTTATGTAAAGTTCAAACTGGAGGGAAAGCAGTTCTACAAAAGTAAAGTGGTCTACAAGAACCTGAACCCACGCTGGAACGAGTCCTTCTCCCATCCTCTGAGAGAGAGGGAACACCAAGTGGAGGTCCGGGTAGGTAGTCTGAGATAGCGAGTGTCAGGTGGAGGTCCAGCTAGATACTCTGAGACAGGAAGTGCCTGGCGGTGGTCTGGGTAGGTACGCTGAAGGGCAGGAAGCACCTGGTTGAGGTCTACTCTGAGACAGGGAGTGCCTGGTAGAGGACTGGGTAGATACTCTTTGCTGGGAATGCCTGGTGGAGGTCCAGGTAGGCACCCTAAATGAAAGGGAGCACCTGGTGAAGTTCTGGGTAGGGACCTGCTCAACTAGCTAACGAATATACACATTATGACAGTTAAGCAAAAAATAAAATCTACATGTATGTAAATAACATACTTACTTTTTACAATACAATCAGATTCAACAAGAACGTTAAAAAGCTACCACTGGATCTTATGTTCTTATTCTACAATTTCTGTGTCATTTCTCATCATGGCTAACTATCTGCCTTCTCCGAAACAGTACAGACTTGTTGCCAAATCAACTGGAAATTTGTGTCAAAATTCCTACCAGGCACCATCAGCTCTACACTTCAGTAATTCCACTTTTTAATTTTTTGTGCAGGTGTATGACAAAAACCGCACTTCTGATGACTTCATGGGCTCCAGTTCTATTGACTTGAAAAACCTGGAATTATACAGGTTGGCGGCGCTCGATCTGCTGTTATTTCGTATTTTTAGAAATCCTACTTGTTTCATTTGCATATTTGGGTTTGTCTCTTGTCAGAAACTACGAGATGGAGCTCCCTTTGGATGATCCCAAAAGCAAAGAAGACGATATGGGCGTGATCATCGTAGATGTGTGTTTAATGTTTCGAGACGCCACCATCAAAAGGAGTCCGGTAAGTAGCCCTTTAAGAAATACATGTAATTTAATTTTATACTTTCACGCTGGATTTGGTATTGATTTATTTTTGTCGTTTTTGCTTTTTAACAGCGCTGGCCACAAAAGAAGAACAAGGTAATAATTTTCTGTTAATAATAGTTGTCTTAAAACGGAGCTTTTTGTGCATCAGTCTGGCAACTTTCGCTTTTTTAAATTTTAATATTGGGTTTTCAATTGTGTCCAAAGTTAGAGTGAAAACTTATTGACACAATGATAATAATTTTGTAATTGCTATGTATTCTAGATATAGTACTAACAACAAAATAAAATAAAAACACATTGAAATGAATAATTAAGCACAAAATAGTTGACGCTAGCAAGCTAATTTTACATTACATTAAAGATAGAGTGTGCAACTTTCTGGAAGTGGCACGGCACCTGCTTGATTCCATGGAAACAGAAAGTTAAAACCATACTTTGGAACATTCTCCACGGACATAGATATGTTTTATTCCATACTGTTGAAGATTGTAGCCAAAGGTACAACCATTTTCGAAGAGACAACCTGGAAGAGCCCTCCTCTAGTCAGGTTTGTGGAGATGCAAGCCTGTCAACAATCAAAAATCTTAAACAAAACAAATATTTTGAGTCACAAAAAGTTACATACTGTGGCTTTAAAGGGACAGTGTGTAAGATTTTTACCCGTTAATTACTGAAATTGAAGATACCCATTCAAAAATACAGTGTTTTCCAAGCCTTTTCACTTCCATCATGAAATCAAAGTATTCTTTTGGACTTAGATATAGTCACATAAAAGGGGGATCTTCCCCATGCAGAGGCAGCCATTTTGAATACGAGAGCCGCAGAAGGACATTTGGGCTCCGCCTTCGCCTTCGGCAAGGCTTGTGGTTTTGGGTAAACAACACAAGCATGCTGCCGGATCAGACGTCGTAATGGATCTAACACGTGTTTTGGACTAAATTGTTTTACTGGATTTTATTCGCTGGATCCTTACGGACAAATTGAGAGCAAGTTTATGGTGAAATACAGAGTTTGACCTGTGCAAAGCATTCTAAGGTAAGCTAACCTCGTTTTGTGCTTTTCCGTATAAAAGCCCCATGTGCTCGGGGAGTGATTGTTGTGCCGGGAAATGAATTGCATAGTCAAAAAGAGGAGACTGTAAGGTTTCATTTGATGTGTAGAGTGTCATGGTACATGATTGGGAATGTGTGTTCTCATGAGAGAGAAAAAAAAAAAAAAAAACGGGACAGCGCGGCGTGACCCTCGAGGTCTGCCGTAGCTAAAACAGAAAGTGCAATAGCACCATCCACCTATGCGCCACGAATTCTACACACTGGGGCTTTAAAGAATATAATGACTATAGTAAATCTGTATATTTTTTCATATAAGCGGGCAAAACACTGCAAACCTTGATGAGTTATTAGTTCATGAGGTAGAACAACTTGGAATTCAAGAGTTAGAACAACTAGAAAACAGTACATACATTTGATTAGAGTTTAAATGTCAAATTTTTGTTGAACTTGTGTTAGTAGTAATCAGTAAGAATGTATTTGTGCTTTACTTCATATTTACTGGTTTTAATACATTTAAAAGCAAAGTTTATAGCCAGTGGAATAAGATAATAATATTGGTATGTAATTTATTTTGATAGTTATGTAATCATGTGACTTTACTGAGGGCAGTTCTGTCATACTTGTCTCCATGGAGATGTTCTTGCTTTGCCGGGAAAGTTCCACAGTGGGGTTAAATATATCAGTCTTACATTTATTCTATTCTAAATTCTAGTATTGTAAAATAAAATAAAATAAAATAAAATAAAATAAAATGGTCGGCCTACAAAATACATAAATGTTCATGTCTCCACAGACCTGACCTATACCTTGACCTTGTCTCTTGTGATAGATCAGTGTAAAGCAATACTGTGGAATATTTCCCACACTTGCCTTGATCAGAAAAGTTAGTGCAACTACTTTCCCCACAGTTTCGCTTAAATCCTATAAAAAAATCCACCTAAACTTTTCAGACTACTCAAAGAAACACATATTCTGTAGCTATAACTCAGGTGGCAGTTTTCACTCTTGGCACTAGGGGGCAGTATCTGACTGTCAAATAACACAACAAAGGCTGAGCTGTGCTGTTCTTTTGTACAGCCCCTCCTCCTTTTGTCAGCTCACACAACCCATCTCATCTCACTCTACTGTATCTTTTACAATGCTCCACCAGATATTACATTCTGATCAACCGCAAAATAATAAACAAATCAGCTGTCATGGGAACACTGCTGTTACGACTATAGACACTTTAAAATGCTGTCTTCAGAGCACTGAAAATTCCATAATGCAATCATAAATAATAATCTCCTAATAAAGGTGCTGTAACTGATTTTTTCCTGTCTTAAAAACATGAAAACTAGTTCATTTTAAACAGTTTGAGGTGGTTCTTCCTCACTTACCTTTTGCATTCAGAGCATCCTAATTAGTCACAGCAAAGCAAAGTCCTTTTCACAACTCTCAGAGACCAGAGCGGAGTTTTCCTGTCATGGTAATGCTAACAACAATTAGCATGCATCTTTTCATTCTCTTTATAATCCAGTGCAGACAGCTTATATAATATCTGTACTGGGACAAGAACAAGTTTGCTCAAGTATATGGAAAAAATAAACAAACTCCCCTTGATTTTTCATTCTTTGGGGTTTTCTAAAGATACTCGCAATTTCACCATTGAAATGACATAATGTTCTGCTTCTCTTTTGGCCCCAGACATTTGCCTGCATTGTGGAATCAAGAACGTACTTGTATACATATTTTAAAGGCCCTATACCTTTTTATTTATTCCTTTTTTTTTGTTTTTTGTTTTGTGTTTATTTGTGCAAAAATTGTCACATCCCAGTACAGACATATTGTGTAAGCAGACACTGTGTACTGTCTGCATCTTATTATAAAGCGGTTTGTTGTCTGAGTATCAGGAAGTGCGTGATAAGCATGCTAGTTGTTAGATTTACAACTTCACACTGGCCTCTGAAAGTAGGGAAAAGCGCTCAGTCACTGTGTGCACATGGACGAGTGTAATCCGATTGCAAACGGATTGGGATCGTATCAAATTCATGTGCACAGCCTAAGGACCGTACAGGGATTGGTTTCCCGAATCCGATTGGAACCCCTGGCTTAGGCCGATAGTAATCCGCCTTGTGCACGATATCGGATCGGATTGGCGTACTGCGCATGCGCGGGAATTTTCTCCAGGGATTTCACCCGGAAGTGGCGGGAGGCGCCGACGCCGTCATAAGTAGCGACTGTTGCCGGAAAAGTCAGACGAAATCATGGCTTCGAAGAAAGAATGCACAACACGTACACCAATGCTGCTTCGTCAAACTCCTCGAGCGCCATCTTTGTATACCGCCACATAGTTTTGTTTTTTTATTGAGTAGCCATCCCCCGGAAGTAGTTGGACTACAGCGCCACATAGCGTAGCTGAGGCGGCCAGGTCGCTGACCATTATCCGATTACACGAGCTTCATGTGCACTTGGATTATAGGCAGGGCTCTCAAGTCTCACGCATTGAGAGTGTGACACACGCAATTCGATGTGTTCACACGCTCACACATGGCATTTCTCACGCTGATTTTTTTGTTTTGTTTTTGTGCTCAGAAAATCGCTCTGTGCGGCTCAGTTCATGCAGGCACCGCGCGTTTTCAGCGAAAAAAACTCTCCCCTCCTCCCTGTCCCGCTCCCCGGAAAAAAATCTCAGTTTCAGCCAATCAGAAAATAGATTGTTCTGTTGTTGGGCAGACTAGTTTCAGCTGCTAAGCGCACACAGCGACTGACGGTGATGATAAAACAAACTGAGAACCATCAGGTAATAACTTGCTTTGTAGTTTAAGTTTGCTCTTTAGACAAATTCAACGCAATTCGACGGCATTTCTCACGCAATTCAAGCCCCCCCCGCTCCTCGGAAATTACGCAGTCTCAAGCATGACCCCGCTCAAAACTTGAGAGCCCTGTTATAGGACAGACCACCCGCCGAGTAACGGGATCGGATTTGGAGAAATCCAATCCGATCCTACCCTGTGCACCCAGTGAGTGAATAAACAGTGAACGCATAATGTGAGGGAAAAACTTTGTGTGTGTGTTTTTAGGAATCAGGTACAGCACCTATAAGGGGTCTTCTACTACACATCACTCTTTTTTGTTGGGGTAAAAAAAAACCTAACCCATCTCTTTCGTTGACTGCTTGTGGATATATTGGCAGTGTAATGAGATTCACAGTGAAATCGGCGGTTAGCGGTTTGGGATGGGCGCGCGTGGGCTTTGCTTTCACACCTATGGACCCTCTGCAGCTGCCATGGCTCTGTCGGCTCGTGGTGTTTCAAATGAGATGACAAAAGCACCAAAAATGTGAGGAGTTTTTAATATGCACATTCTAGATTATCCTTTGCAGATGGTTAAAGCTACTAGGCACAGAGTTAGCCATGTTCCGTCGTAGTGTTATGTTGACAAAGCAACGCAGCTATTTTCTGAATTTTATTTTTTGGATTTTAACACTTTTTTTTCTTTTCTCTGAGTTTAACAGCCCTCCCCCTCTCCACTTCTCTCTACTTCCAGAAGATAATTTTCTATACTCACAAAAATAACATGATGACCATATTTAAATGACATTAATTAAAGGTCTTATATTACGCTAAATTGAGCTTTATGTGATAATGTTGTTACCTCCTCAAAAACATACCCAGAGTTGTGTTTTGTTTCATTCACACATGTTTGAGTGATTATTTATTATTAGTCTGTTTACATCTCCAAAGCTCAAAATACTCTGTTGCACCTTGTGATGTCATTTAGTGTAGTGTAGTTTTCAAGTGAACAGTTTTACCTTTTGTTCAGTGCAGATTGGCAATTCCAGGGTCAAAAGTATCCACGTGATAATATCAGCCCTTTAAATGTTTATCTATCTTGTATGTAGGTGTTTTTATTACACAACAGTTCCTAAAAAACACAAAACACAAAGATGCAGCTCTGGAAAAAAAAATAAGAGACCACAATTATCAGTTTTTCTGATTTTGCTTCTAGGTATGTGTTTGGGCAAAAGGAACATTTTTGTTTGAGTCTATAAACTACTGACAACATTTCCCCCAAATTCAAATAAAAATATTATTGTTTAGAACAGGGGTGCTCAACCTTTTTTTTTTTAAACCGGGATCTATTTTTGAGGTTGATGGTGTGCCGAGATCTCCTGGTTTAGTCCTGGTTTAGTCTTGGTTTAGTCCTGGTTTAGTCTTGGTTTAGACCTGGTTTAGTCCTGGTTTAGTCCTGGTTTAGACCTGGTTTAGACCTGGTTTAGTCTTGGTTTAGTCCTGGTTTAGTCCTGGTTTAGTCCTGGTTTAGACCTGGTTTAGTCTTGGTTTAGTCCTGGTTTAGTCCTGGTTTAGACCTGGTTTAGTCCTGGCTTAGTCCTGGTTTAATCTTGGTTTAGTCCTGGTTTAGACCTGGTTTAGTCCTGGTTTAGTCCTGGTTTAGTCTTGGTTTAGTCCTGGTTTATTCCTGGTTTAGTCTTGGTTTAGTCCTGGTTTTGTCCCGGTATAGTCCCGGTATAGTCTTGGTTTAGACCTGGTTTAGTCCTGGTTTAGTCCTGGTTTAGACCTGGTTTAGTCTTGGTTTAGTCCTGGTTTAGTCCTGGTTTAGTCTTGGTTTAGTCCTGGTTTAGTCCCGGTATAGTCCCGGTTTAGTCTTGGTTTAGACCTGGTTTAGTCCTGGTTTAGTCTTGGTTTAGTCCCGGTATAGTCCCGGTTTAGTCTTGGTTTAGACCTGGTTTAGTCCTGGTTTAGTCCTGGTTTAGACCTGGTTTAGTCCTGGTTTAGACCTGGTTTAGACCTGGTTTAGTCCTGGTTTAGACTCGGTTTAGTCCCAGTCTTTCACATTGTTCTTGGGTGATTTTATTCCACTCCTGGTGCAAGAACTGAAGTAGCTCAGCTTTGTGTTTGTGTTGGAATTCAACAGACGCTGGAATGGAATCGCTGTAATACATGTAGAGATGGTGATTTCAGAAAAAAATGCAGTGGTCTCTTATTATTTTTTTTTATTTTTTTCCCCCCAGAGCTGTAGTTATGCTTAATGCTACTGTGGAACATTCCAGACAAAGCAATTGTGTTGCATGGAGACAAGATTAGGAGCAGTGTGATTGGTCTAACAGCTCTCCACACTTCAAACTCCACCCTGCAGCCTGGTGTTTGAAATCAGAAACACCAGGCTGTAGTCAGGGCAGTCCTCTGTGATGTCACATAGTACTTGGTTTTAGGTAATGACAATTCAGATCAGACCATGTCAGCCCCATTTTGATCTTGAGAACCAAAACACCAGATTATAACATAAATAGCTTGGTCTGCATATGCAATGTTTTTGTAATTAAGAAAAACGCTGCATTACAATTGTTAAAAATAATAAGCTCTATTTGATTTGAATATGTTTACCTCTGGGGACACAGTTGGGCCATGTTTATTGAATTTTTTGCATTAATGTTACCACCACAGAGACAAATGCCTGACTAAACTCTGACAGTGTTCCAAACCAGAGGGCAGTGAGCTGAGGGGAGGGGGTTCTCTGGGCTGGTGCCAGGGAGGAGCTGCCCAAGTCCTGCCTGATCATTCCCAAGCACAACAAGGCAATAACCCAGATGTTAGCATGTAAACTGACAGGTGCGGGTGGACAGGGCGGCGGTGCCAGCCAAATGGACCCAAGACTAAAGTCACTGTGCAGGTCCCCATGCTGTTCTGCCATATGGAAGCGGTCGCACGGACATTTTAGGAGACAAATATAGTCTCTTTGGGGTCTTTTTAAAGTTAAATGGAATTCTATTATTGTTGGCTGCTTGGATAGAATTGTGGCCAAGAAAAACACTAGGGAGGCTGGAGGGGTACTTACAGTTAATCAGGTAAGCCTACATGAGTGAGTTTTTAAAGGTGTGTTATGTAACTTGGTGAGGGGTTAGTCGTCCATAGAGATGTTATTGTTCTGACTGGAATTTTCCACAGTATGGCATTAAGCCGAGTGTCCACTGCATTATTTTGACCGTCTGCGATGAAAGATTTATGACTGTGGGGAGAATCTTGTGAATCACTGTGTTTGTGGCCAACAGTAAACACAAGCGCTCCTAAGAAGAACTCCACTGTGAACAGGACCATCTCTCCTAGAGTCTCTTTAGTTTTTCCATTTTTAAGCTTAAATCGCTAGGCTACTCATGTAGTGCTGAGGCTACTCATGTCTGGAGCCTGATATTTTCTCAGACAAACTTCTGTCTTTTCCATGACTGGTTGTGTTTGTGTGTGCTGTTGTACCATTTAAATTCACGCTGTGTAGTGTGATTTTAAAAAATGTATAAGACAAAAAGAAATTGAGCAGCGATCACCAGACTTTAAATGTATAACTCAACAAAGACACGACAAGAATGCCCAATTTACAGGTCTTTTTGAGGGATAAAAATACCTAGTTGAGTAAATACAAGAGAAAATATAGCTGCAAACAGCAATGTGGGGCCAAGCACCGAAGGTGCATATAGACCCCACATCTAACAAGGTTTAACAGGGTCTGACAGGGTCTAACAGAGTCAGACAGTGTCTAACAGAATCTGACAGGGTCTGACAGGGTCTAACAGAATCTGACAGGGTCTAACAGGGTCTGACAGGGTCTAACAGTGTGTGACAGGGTCTAACAGGGTCTGACAGGGTCTAACAGAATCTGACAGGGTCTAACAGGGTCTGACAGGGTCTAACAGAATCTGACAGGGTCTAACAGAGTCAGACAGTGTCTAACAGAGTCTGACAGGGTCTAACAGGGTCTGACAGGGTCTAACAGAATCTGACAGGGTCTAACAGGGTCTGACAGGGTCTAACAGAATCTTACAGGGTCTAACAGGGTCTGACAGTTTTCATAAACTATAATAACCTTGTTGCAGGTGCTGGGGTTTAGATAGACAGAGTCTGACAGGGTTTAACAGGGTCTAACAGGGTTTATCAGGGTCTGACAGGGTCTGACAGGGTCTGACAGGGTCTAACAGAGTCTGACAGGGTCTAACAGGGTCTAACAGGGTCTGACAGGGTCTAACAGAATCTGACCCTGACAGGGTCTAACAGAGTCTGACAGGGTCTAACAGAGTCTAACAGGGTTTAACAGGGTCTAACAAGGTTTAAAAAGATCAAAGCCACATCAAAGACAGATCAAAGGTTGCTAGGTGCGTTGCTAGGCAATTCCTGAAAATTCCTGCAACTTTGACTTGCTGGTGGCACTAGACCAGGGGTCGGCAACCCGCGGCTCCATAGCCGCATGTGGCTCTTTGGTCCCTCTGATGCAGCTCAGTACAGTGGTTCCTCATTTAACACGGGGGTTACATTGTAAAAATAACCTGCGATAGGCTAAATCCGTGAAGTAATCAGCTTTATATTGCGTGTATAAATATGTGTATTTCACAGTTCCTCTGACCGAGGCGCCGCTGCACTGTTGCGGGTTTTATTGTAGTGAGAACGCTTCCGTGCGTTCTCAGGACTGGTTCCACCGCCTGGACTCCAGGTTCGTTCTGTGGAAACACTGCTGCTACTTCCCAACGCGGATTGACCACCCAGAGAAGTGTGTGCTCGGACATGTGCACCTGCACTCGTGGTCAAATCCGTAATAGAATAGCATGACCAGTGCGACCAGCCCCAGGTGAGACGCACGGCCGTGGCCCTTCTGGCAAGTGCCGAAATGCCAGACTGCTCAGTCCTCACTGCTTCAGAGTCACACTGCTCGTGATCACGTTTAAATAAATTTGGCAAACTGACCGCATTCTGTAGCTACTGTACTGGAGACACGGAGGAGAATGACTGACGAATCGGCAAAGGTCTACAGTCCCTTAGCCAATCAGGATGCAGAACACAATGCGTATTGATACACTATAAAAAAAAATCTGCGAAACAGCGAGAGACCACTGTATTTAATTAAAATATATTTTATTTTAGTTTGTTCATTTTCAAAATGTAATTCTATGGCACAAAGATGTTAAAAAAATGTTATATGCAGTGTTATTACATTTTCAATTTCAAAAGGGTTTTGTGGCTCCCAGTGTTTTCTTTACTGTGTGAAACGGGTCCAAATGGCTCTTTGAGTGGTAAAGGTTGCCGACCCCTGCACTAGACGGTTGGGGCTGGGGGCCTATAAATTGCTGTGGGTAATGAGGAGACTGGCTGGAATGTGCATGCAAAATTTAACTACTTTTTACCAGACGGTTCTAGGGGTTGCCATAGACTCCCATGGTTAGAGGAATAATGTATAATAATCAGCAGAAACACTTTTTTTTAAATCTTTTAATATTACAAGGTACACAATAATACACACTTCAGGTACATAATAGTACATATTTCATCACCACAATAACATTCACGAAACACTATGGTGCCTAGCACCTTCGGTGCTTGTCCCCAATAAAATAAATATGTCAGAAAGGAAATATAATATGCCCTTTGACTTATAAATACTCTTACTAGGAGTTTCCCCAAATTCTTTTTTTACCCTTCCTTTAACTACCACATTTCTCAAACCACTTTGTACTTCTCCTGCTTCTACTTGAGTTAGTAGTATTACTATTTTGTAGTAACATTAACCCTCCCACCTCTGTGTGTGTAGCACCTCCACTCCCTTTGCTCCTATTTTCAAGGGGCCAATATTTAGAGGGCCCTCCCTGCTCCTCTGCATGTTAAATCAGGTCCCGGTGCCCGCCTTTGATCCCCTCAGATTGGGTGGCGTGCGGGTGGTGACCTGGCGAAGGAGGAGGGGGAGGACGGGAAGGGGGAGATCTAGGCTGTTTGAAGTGTGGGCACTGGGGCAGGGCAGAGGAGCCAGTGGGGCCTGGAGGAGAGGACCCATCAAAGGGGAGGTGGTAGGTGACTTACCCGAATGAGGCTTCACTACAGTGGGGTTTAGGGAGCCCTGGCCTATCAGCATGGAGCATCTCACGGGACATGGGAATATTTCAAGGCTGTTGTCCCTCCCAGATGTCTTTCCCTGTGTTGCAACCAGCCACATTATAGTGACTAGAGAGCAAGACATAGAGATAAAATGTGTTGTCTAAAGTCAAAATGCACAGAGACAAACGCTTCACTCACTACAACTGCCCTTACAATGCAACCAGCAACTAGTGTAAGTAACTCTTATTGTGTCATTGAGCAAGACACTTCAAGAACCATGTCAGTATACAAATGTGTGGTGGGTCATTGATGTTTTTTTTGGACAAGCCTTTGGCACAGAACGGCTGTCTGCCTGAGGATATCTGTAGTTACATAAGTTTAAGTAGTAGAGGAGAAAGTACTAGTGAAATTTTAGACATTCACAACACAATAACAGTGGTAGTAGTAATGCTACTACTGTAGTAGTAGTTGTAGTAGTTGTAGTTCAGATATCTGTAGCTACACAAGCAGTTGACCAAGTAGGAGATTAGTAATATTAGTATGAGTAACTGTACTAGTAGTATAGTACAAGTAGTTTACACCAAATTACTATTTGTGGTAGTACTAGTAGAAGTAGCATTAGGATATTACTGTTTGCCAGTATTATTACAGTAGTAGTTTTAACAGTATCAGTATTAGTAATAGTAGAAATGGAAGTGGGAGCAGAAGTAGTATGAGGATATTAGAATCTTAAAGTTGTTTATCATGAGTAGTAGAAGTAGTAATGGTAAGAAATCTGTAACTATCTGTAACTTACTACTGTAATTTATCATGTAGTATTAATAGTATTAATAATAGCTGTAGTAGTAGCAGTAGTAGAAGTAGTAGTAGTAGTAGTAGTAGTAGTAAGAAAACCTGTGCGTAACAAGTTGCGACACCATTTCACAAGACGCGTGAAGAGTCCCTCAGTCGTCCAGGTAGAATCCATGATAAAAGGAGAAATTCAATTTGTCAACTGGACAAAGTTTGTTTGGTCGAAAACGTTTCGCCGCTCATCCAAGAGGCTTCGTCAGCTCTGGTTCTAGTGCTGGTTAGACCCTGTTTATATCTAGCTGCAGGGAGGAGCTCCCTACACTGAAATAGCCTCCACTAATTTGTCTCTTTGTTTTCCAAATTACTCTGGCGACTAGTTTCGCCTCCCTATTCAAGCCTAACGACCCTCTCCACCCCTCTGCCCTGGATTGTCTGCCCTAATGTTTCTTTGTCTGTTTTTGACTTGGTTTGAGAATCGAATTATAAATGGGAGACAAGTTATGTCTAACTCCCCCATTTCTGTTTAACGACGGATTCTCTTTTTTGACAAAAATTGCCTCTTTAACTCCCCTCAAACCAGTTTTGTTCCCTGGCTAAGATCTGAACCTCACTGTCCTCAAAAGAATGGCCCGTGGCTTCTAGGCCGTACATCTTCACCTAGAAGACCCTAAAACAGGGTCTAACCAGCACTAGAACCAGAGCTGACGAAGCCTCTCGGATGAGCGGCGAAACGTTTTCGACCAAACAAACTTTGTCCAGTTGACAAATTGAATTTCTCCTTTTATCATTTCACAAGACATTATTTTCATTGTTATTCATTTTCTCCCACTGTACTGTATTGAGTTTAAGTACACCATATTAGCACACGCTTTGTTAGCACCTTAGGCTAATGTCTCAGCTTTGAACTTTTTATTGTAGTTCTGACAGAAAGCCATTAAAGCCACACAAGTGAATCATATCTCAGTGAAGTAGCATCCATGCCCCAGCCCTCCTGATTGATGAGAATGTAAACACGGCCATTCTTATCTCCACTTTAGCCTCTAATTTACTACTTTACTGCCCAAATCCAATCAGGGTGGGGTTGCCAGAGCAGTAAACCATGGGAACACATGTATGGATCATTTGCTGAGTGGTTAGCGTCATTACTCACTGGAGCCTGCTGTCTCTGGGCGGACTGTGCCAAGTGTCTTGCCTCTCCGTGTTGGGTACAGGGCAGGAGGGGGAGGGGGACAGTCAGAGAGGAAGTTGGTGATGGAATGGGTGGGGTGGGTGGTGCCCGCAATGCTTGGGTGGTGTCTGGTTGCTTAGAATAGAGGCACAATGGACAATCGGAAAAATACTATTGGTAATTTTCAGATTCTAGAATTTGATGATGTCATACTCCAGATGGGGGGCAAGGGCCAGTTTTCCCTATTGATGACATTGTACTTTATCATGAAATATTTAAAAAGTTACTTCACAACTTTTGAACCTGGTATTTTTAATTATTGACTAAACCCAAGAACTTGCTGTATTGCAACCAGTGGCGATCCTACACTGATTTACTCTCCTGGTGAGACCCCCGCCTCCCACAAAATGCCACCCCTGCTGACCCGTGCCTAGGATTGCAACATAATTTTGCATTTTAACAGTATCAATTTTAGCAGTGTACACAAATAAACTATTATTAAATTTAAATAAAACAAAAGTGATGATATTTGGTAATTATAAATGCAATCCTGAATTACAAATAATCATTGATGGTGAACAATTTGAAAATGTATCTGAAAATAAATTCCTAAGGGTGATTATGGACAATAAATTATCATGGAAAGCCCACATCAGGCACATGAAAACAAAAATAGCCAAAAGCCTCTCAATTATAAATAAAGCTAAGCATAACCTTGATCACAATGCACTTCGAATTCTATATTGTTCTTTCATTCTTCCCTATTTTATATACTGTATTGAAGTATGGGGTAATAATTACCAATGTTCAATTAATCCACTATTTCTTCTGCAAAAAAGGGCCGAGCGGATCATTCACAAGGTCGGCTTCTTAGAACACACTCATGATCTTTTTACTCAGTCAAAGTTATTAAAATTTAATGACCTTGTAAAATATTATACAGTGATTATGCTTTTTAAAGCATTTAATAAGCAATTGCCAAAAAATTTGCCAAAATGTTTGGCTCTTAAAGAGAACATTTATCATTTGAGAGGTTATGGAAACTTCATTTTGCCGAATGTTAGAACCACTCGTAAAAAGGTTCTGTGTGACTGTATGTGGGGTAAAAATGTCAAATACATAATACAAAATACAGCACCTTTACATAGTAATTCATATCAGAACTTAGAGACAAGATCCAGTTTAGGGATGCTTCTACTGGATCACTAGACTATATCGACTTGGCAAACAAGTCAACCACGTGCTTGGCTTCATGAATTGTAAACCAAGTGGTGAAGTTTCATGTTAAAGCAGGACTATGTAGCTTTTCTGGTGAAGGGTCTGTCACCTGTTGGAAGACTGTTCCACTGTATGGTATTAAATTCTCTATAGAAACAAGCCTGTGACATCACCAGGCTAATTTAAAACTCAGATCTGTGATGAGGCAAGCCCCTAGTAAGACTGTGTGCTTTTAATAAACACCCGTAATTGATCTAAAGGTGCACTAGGGGTCTGTTGCATGCTTGTTTCTCTTGATGTCACTGCTCTGCCTGGAATGTTCCACAGTATGACATTAAACACCTTTATCTTACATTTAGGTCGTTTTCACACCTGCCTTGTTTGGTTAATTTAAAATGAACCAGAGTTCGTTTGCTCTTTTGATTCGGACCTTTTGGGCTGGTGTGAATAAAAAACAAAAATCTCGATCCGGAGCAAACAAGCGAACCGAGACCACCTAAAAGCTCGGTCTCGGCACGGTTCCATTCGAATTCTGGTGCGGTTCGTTTGAGGTGAGAATGCAGACCGGACTCGATCCGACACAATTTGGCTTTTTGTACTTAACGAGCTCCCGTCGTATGTCGAGCATTATGGGAAACCGAGGCTGACGAAACGAAACGAAACTTACGAGGCTTACTTACGTTTTGCGTGAAGAGCAAGAGTCAGAACTTGATGTGCGCACATGAGCGATGAGCGCTGTCCTCCGTAGTCGTCTTGCCCTGTGACTTCGTCGTTTGGAAATTGATTGTAAAATAGTGTAAACCTCACGATGCTGCTCAAACATTTGTGCGAACTGTAAAAACTGAGCAAACCATATCGCTAAGGCTAGATTGAAAATAGCACGTAACACCATTATTCTCCTCCTTCCGTGTTTGGACACGCCGCTTTGACACGGTTCATTTCTGTCCAATGGCTGAGCGACCTTAGCACACGTGGTTTTGTTTATAGATGTTGGTTCACTTGGGAAAAAAACTGCAGTGTGAAAGCGAACCGCACCAAAATAAAAAAAAAAATTAAAAAAATTGGTCCGGACCAAAGCAATTGAACGATCGGACTTTCCTGGTGTAAAAATGACCTTATTCCATTGCAGGAGGTTTGGTAGGCATTCTGACTGTGAGCGCCTCTCCATAGATCTGACCTGTAACTTGGTCTGGTTTCATCTCTATGAAAATAGAAAGTTAATAAAGCTTCAGAAACAGATTTCGAATAAAAGTATAGGACTTATGGTGGTCATTACTTACCATAGGAAAAAGTAAAGGGTGGTGGGGTTCACTGTTGAGCTCCATTGTGGAACATTCCAGGCAAAGCAGTAACATCTCCATGAGACAAGCAGACTCTACCAGGAAAGTAATGTAATGCAGGGCTCTCAAGTCTCACGCATTGAGAGTGTGACACACGCAATTCAACGTGTTCACACGCTCACACGCCACACATGGCATTTCTCACGCTGATTTTTTTTTTTTTTTTTTTTTGTGCCCAGAAAATCTGTCTGTGTGGCTCAGTTTATGCAGGCACCGCGCATTTTCAGCGAAAAAAAACTCTCCCCCCCTCCCCGTCCCGCTCCCCGGAAAAAAAATCAGCCAATCAGAAAATAGATTGTTCTGTTGTTGGGCAGACTGTAGAGTGTAGTTTCATCTGCTAAGCGCACACTGCGGTGATAAAACAAAATGAGAACCATCAGGTAATAACTTCATTTATATAATTCTCATTAGTTGCTTTGTAGTTTAAGTTTGCTCTTTAGACAAACATTTACAGCAGGGCTCTCAAGTCTCACGCATTGAGAGAGACAATTCGACACGCTCACACGGCATTTCTCACGCAATTCAAGCCTTCCCCGTTCCTCGGAAATTACGCAGTCTCACGCACGACCCCGCTCAAAACTTGAGAGCCCTGGTAATGTATCTTAACTTCTAAACATGAAAAACAGACCTAGTTCATTTTCAACATCAAAAGTTATTATTGCTTTCCAAACACATTCTTTGCATTGTAATTATTCACAGTCAAGCTAAGTCACTCCCCCTTCAGAGTGCTATCACATCACAATCTACACATAAAACTACTGCACATCGCACTAGGTTTGTCAAGCTGAAGCATATTGTTTTGTACCGTGCTTTTGTATATTTATGGAGAATTGCTATTGAAGACACTATAGACAACATAAGACAATATAATTTAACACCCCCTCTTTAATAATATTATGTTTTGTCTTGTTTTGTTTCCACAGAACCTGCAGGCAATACAGGCGCAGCGGCCCACGGAGGGGACCAAGAGTCAGTGTCGTTCCCGCATGTGGACAGGGGTGCTGGGGGTCACTCTGGTGGAGGGACAGGACCTGCCTCAGAGTGGAGTAGGAGATGTCTATGTACGCTTCAGACTGGGAGAGCAGAAGTACAAGAGCAAGGTGAGTCTATGAGCAACAGCTGCTGTAGTAGTAATAGCAGTAGTAGTAGTAGTAGTAGTAGTAGTAGTAGTAGTAGTAGTAGTAGTATATACTTCAGAGAGAGATAAATTCAAGTTTAGCTGCAGCAACATGACTTTTTCCAGCTTTGTTACTGAACATAGGAGGCAGTTATCAATCCTGTTCTTAGCAGCAGATATGGCTACAAGCAATACACAGAAACACAGAAACTTTATTGGATTTATCTCTTGTACTGTAGTCTCTCTTCCCTCCTTACCTCCACCTTGTCGTGCCATGGCAGAGGCGGCTCATTAAGCTGAACCAGGTTGTACCTTTCTGCCCCACTTCCTCTTTGCCTCTCTGTTCCTCTCTATCTCTCTTTCTTCTGCTCTGCCTTTCTCTTCCATTTTCTGTGTTTTTTTTGTTCTTATACTGGTATTGGATATTGGCTTTCAAATATCGGTACAGCCAATACAGTTATAGTTGGTTATACTGTATACTATTTACTGGTGATAGTCGCCCAGAAAGTTTCATCATTTTTTAAAACTTTTATTTACACAAAATTACTTGAAAGATAAATAACAGCTCCATAACACATTTGGATCAGTTTTGCTTATTTTATTTTTGTTCAAAGTAAATAAATTCTGTTTTCAGTCGGTTGATATCGGGGATTGACATATACTTCAGGGCTCTCAAGTTTTGAAGTTTGGTTGGAGTGAGATTTAAAAAAATTTTTTTTTTTTTTTTGGGGGGGGGGTGTATATCATACACTGTTTATTTATTCTTTATTCTTATTCTTTATTCTTATTTATAAACCGCTTAGCTTATTATATGCGCGCTTAGCTGAAACTAGACTCTACAGTCTGCTCAACAACAGAACAATCTAGTTTCTGATTGGCTGAAAAGGGCGCGGTGCCTGGATAACTAACTCTTCTGAGCCACACAGACCGATTTTCTGGGCACAGAAGCGCTGTGACCAGTGGCTAGAGTTTTGAATTGCTTAACAAAATTTCAGCGTGAGAAATCTATCTAAATCTATCTATCTATCTATCTATCTATCTATATACTGTATGTGTGTATATATACCTCTCCCCTTGATGAGTGAATGGTGGATGGTACCTGCTCACTCCCCCGTCCCCCTCCACGTCCCTGCTCTCTCTCTCCCAGCTGAGTGGACGTATGCAGATGATGTACGGGTGGCAACACTTGTTTTGCGTTGTCGTCTCTCCCTGTAAAAAATGTAAAGTGCTTCTCCTGGCGGGTTGTGTGTTTGTTTGCTGAACAAAGCTGCTTCTAATTGGGAGCTGTCAGTGTTTACAGTCCCAGAGAGGCTGCTGAGGTGTGCACATACAGGCCCGCTCAAACAGAAAGAGAGGTACACGGCTCTACTCCACCCTCCCCATCACCATCTGAGCTGACATGGGAAGACTCAATCCAACTATCATAAAAACACAGAATGTATACTCTTATTAGGATTGCAAGCTTTTATATTCTGCTAAATGTACTTGTGTGCGCTTTTAGCTGTGTTATAATATTGTTACCTCCTCCAAAACATACCATGAATAAGTAGTAAGAAAGTTTACAGCTACCAGGGTGAAATTATCCAAATGATTCTAGGTATATCTTTTTGATGAGTACACAACAAGTTAACATAATTTAGAGAATAGAATATAGGACATTTAAAGGTCCCATGGCATGAAATTTTCACTTTCTGAGGTTTTTGAACGTTAATGTGAGCTCCCCTAACCTGTTTATCCCCCCCCCTGGTTAAAAGTTGCGAAATGTCTAAACTGAGCATTTGCGATCCTTTTCTGCGTTACAAAAAATCAGACCTTAAACGGGCGATTTTGAACAAGGCACCTTATTGACGTCAGATCGAAAAAAGAAATGCAAATGCAGTTCCACCCCCGTCTGTCTGTACTCAGCATCTCTGTAAATCACGCCCAGAGAGTTTGGACTGCGAATGCGCTAGGCAATGCCAAATACGTTTTTTTATTTGCCTGGAGGCACGTCCGAGTGTTTCTAGGCTCGGAAGTCCTTTATCTGAGCCTCTGGACCTTTGAACAGCAGTGGTTTAATTTTATTTTCTGTGGAAATGTGTTTATTTTTCAATGGAACGCTTCCCACCCCCCCCCCCCACCCCGTGCAAAAACACGGAAATGGATCAGCTGAGCGCTCAGAGCCGAGAGCGGAGAGTTTGGCCACGCCCCCACCCTCTACTATAGGCCAGCTCTTTTCTCCTCATTTGCATTCAAGCAACAACGCCCATTATGGAGTGTTCAGAGAGAGAAAAATTACTCTTTCTCATCTTATCTCTGTTTCTCATGCACTGAGTGTTGATTTTGAAGAAGGATTCATTTACAGTATTAGGGAACCATTAAGGAGCCATATAAAAGCATCAAGAAGTACCATGTCATGGGATCTTTAAATACTTATGTTTACTAAGTGCTGTTTACTTTATTTTATATTACAGAAGAAATCAAATATATGACACAAGGTATATGGAATTGTGTAGCAATTGAAATAACTCTGCTAAATATACCGTATGTTATATCAAATCCTCAGAGTAGCCGCCCTTTATTGATAGTGCTGCAAAGCCTTGGCCTTCTGTCAGTGGGCTTCTTAATGAATTCACATGAAATGGTTTTCACTTCATAGCTGTGGAATGTCAAGGTCAAGAAATGCCACAAGTGCAAACCAGGATTCAGAGCAAAGGCTAAAGGCTATATTTAAGATTCTTATGTAAAGACCTCTGTTTCATACATTGACAGTTTTGGCTGCACTCTTCTACCTTTCTCAGAAATGTCAAATGATGTTGCTATAACGTGTTTGCTCAGCTGATTTAAACAGATTTTAGCATTGTATTCCTACTTGGAGAACTTCTTTAGAACTGTACTCCAGGCGTGAGAAAGTTGGTATGCCCCCTCAACCCGATTTACAGTCTGGAGGGACGTTACGTTTCAAGCTTTCAGTGGCTTCCCTGTTCCAACGGTGGTACTTGTGGCTCTCTGTGCCTGTGACCATAGTGTTGTCCAAATCTGAGATGGTTTTCCCTCTTGCAGTGGTCTAACATTGCAGACTTAAGTTGTTCTTGTTGGGCTTGTCGCTTACTGGCTCAGGTGCATGTTTTGGTTGTTTCATCACACACTTATTAGCATATTATCTTATCTTATCTTATCTTATCTTATCTTATCTTGTCAGTACTATTAGTAGCAGCAGAAGTAGCTAGTACCAATAGGCTAGTAGTAACAGTTAGCAGTAGTGGCAATAGTAGTAATAATAGTAATTGTAATAATAGTAGTTAGAACATAATACTGGAGTTAATAGTGAGGCACAGCACTGGGTTTTACACTGGCCTAGGATCTTAAAGGAAAATTAACATGTTTTTTTTTACAATCTGAGCCTTCTTTCGGCAATAAAACAAGTAGTTTTACTCACCCATAGCAGTTTGGTGTCAATTGGAGCAGTATCGCAGAACTTATGTTGAGCCGTTCTGTTCTACTAATGATCCCGTATCCGTTAGCGTGAGTGCTCGGGGCACTGATTTGCGGTGTCCAAATAACACAAACTTTAGCACTTTTGAAATCACAGAAGATCGCTGTGTCAGGGTAGACTTTTAGTAGGTTCCAAAATGGCCTGAAACCCGATATCGCAACAGAAAAGTAAAGTTCAGAGCGGTGTTAGCTTCTTTCCGACTAGCTAGTTCACGCATGCGCACTGTCCTCTCTGATGACGTCATCAAATGAAACTATAGCTGCATATCGGGTTTCAGGCCGTTTTGGAATCCACTAAAAGTCTACCCTGACACAGCGATCTTCTGTGATTTGAAAAGTGCTAAAGTTTGTGTTATTTGGAGAGTGCAAAGTAATGCCCCGAGCATATGATACGAGCACCATGTTAACGGATACGGGATCATTAGCGCTTTGGGTGTCATGAAAGGCGCTATATAAATGCAATGAATTATTATTATTAGTAGTAGTAGAACAGAACGGCTCCAACATAACTTCTGCGATACCACTCCAATTGACACCAAACTGCTATGGGTGAGTAAAACTACTTGTTTTATTGCCGAAAGAAGGCTCAGATTGTAAAAAAAACCTTACTTTTCCTTTAAAAAATAAAATAAATTAGTGCTACGCTTGTTGTAATTGTAATAGTAGTACTAATAGTAGTAGTAGTAATTGTTGTATCCTGCAATATTAATGTTAATTTGAGAAGTTGTACAAGGTTACATTTGCAAACAGTGAAGCCCAGTTTGTTTCAGATCCAGCTCCAAGAACTGATTCTTAGATTATTTGTTTCACAGATAACTGAACTTGGAAAAATGCAAATAGGAAAAGTGCTATTATTTTACCCCATCAACAAACAAAACATTATTATTATTAGAGTAGAGAAAGTAAAAGTAACTATTATCAGAAGAAGTAAGATATTTGGATTGTAAAATATACTCTCCCAATTACAATTTCTTCACAAACATGTAAATAACTAAACAGTGTATAACTCAAAAGGATCTCCTCTTATGTCCCGTACCCCATCAGGACCTGTGCATCCAGCCCAACCCCCAGTGGAGAGAGCAGTTTGACCTGAACCAGTTTGAGGACTGTCAGGAGCCGCTGCAGGTGGAGGTCTTCTCCAAGAGGGGGCGCAAAGAAGAGTCCTGGGGCATGTGAGTATCTCCTCCTTATGTCCAAAAGCGGGTAGTATAGTGGTAGTAATAGTAGTGGTAGTAGTAGTATGTATAATTTTTGTTGTTAGAAAGTAATCATTAAGGGAAAAATAAATAAATAAATAAATACTGTAAACAAATCTTTAAATTTAAAAACTTAAAACAGTCACAAAAAGTAAAATCTGTGTCATGAACACACCAATGTAAAAAAAAATTAACTATATTTTTATTTATTTATTTACTTATTTATTGCTGGTAATTGGTAATGTTCAAATTTCTACCATGTTGACTGCTATTTTTTTTAATAAGTTATAAATACCTTAAAGCAGGGGTCTTCAACGTTTTTCAGGCCAGGGACCCCCAAACAGATGGCGAACTGGGCCAGGGACCCCCTACTATATATACGGCATAGAATTGTGTTTTATATTAAATTGAGCTTAGTGTCATGTATAAACATTGCTACTCTGTTATGGTACATCCAATACAAGGAAATAATACACAGGTTAATACTGTATTTTACACTATAAAATTATATTATTTTAAAGTGAAATCAAAAGATTTCGCGACCCCCCCTGCAGTACCTCCGTGACCCCCCTAGGGGTCGCGACCCCCCTGTTGAAGACCTCTGCCTTAAAGCAATCTAAAATCTAAAAACTAAGAATGAAATAAACCAATTAGTCGTCAGATCTCGGAAGCTAAACAAGGCTGGTCTTGGTTAGTACTTGGATGGGAGAACGCTGCGAGTGACACAGAGAGAGACAAAGAGCGTGTGTCTATAACCCCATCTGTGTGTGTCTCAGGATAGACGTGGACCTGTCCAGACTGCCCCTGAACGAGGCCCAGCTCTGCACTAATGTCCTGAACCCGGGGAAGGGCCGCCTGGTGTTCCTGGTGACCTTGAGGCCCGTGTGGGGAGTGTCCATCACAGACATGGAGACCGCCCCTCTGGAGAAGCCCGAGGAGAAGGACAGCATTGAGGACAGATTTGTGAGTCCTACTGCCATTTTGCCGTTTTAATATGACAATAAACACTGTCAATTCAGTCTGCTGAAAGTGGGATTAAACACTCATCAACTGAGCTACTAAACTGTGAGGGGACATTTCAGTACAGTCAAAACGTGTGAGTGTGTTATGTGTGTGATATGGTATAATACTATATAGTCATCATTAATATTTCTGAATACATGTGCTTGTTCCCTGCAGAATTTAAAGAACACTCACAAGTGCATGAGCGAGGTGGGCTTCCTCCAGGTGAAGGTGGTCAGAGCCAATGACCTGGCCTCCTCAGACATAAACGGTAAAGTACTGCACAGCATGTAAAGTGTATATGACAGCTTTAAATGTTTTCTGATTATTCATTTGGTGACAAAGTTTTTGTGATAAATGCAGATACTATTTTCATGCAAGGTGTTAAAGGAATTGTGTGTAGCCTGTGCTCTTACTGTGTTAAAATGAAAGAAGCACAGCTGCATCTAGGTTGCCACTGCCTTAACCTGCAGATAGAGGACACATGCAAGTTTCTCTCATTCTCAGTACATGGACAGACCAGGCCTCATGTGAAAGCTCAGAACCTCCAGAATTCACTCACTGAGCCGCAGAAGCTGCACTGGCACTGATTCATGATTGTTTATATGTGCTGGAGTTTAGGTAGTGACCATTCAGATCAGAGAGAGGCATTTTAGATTTAAACCAACAAGATTTCGGCATTTGGCTTCATCGAACCGGGACCCCCAATGTGCACTGGGGTGGTTTGCAGCCGCGTGTGAAGCGGCTGGGATGAGGATCAGCTCTTCCAAATCCGAGGCCATGGTTCTCGACCGGAAAAAGGTGGCATGCCCTCTCTGGGTGGGTGGGTGGGGAGTCCTTGCCTCAAGTGGAGGAGTTCAAGTATCTCGGGGTCTTGTTCACGAGTGAGGGGAGGATGGAGCGTGAGATTAACAGGCGGATCGGTGCAGCGTCGGCAGTGATGCGGTGGCTGTACCGGACCGTTGTGGTGAAGAGGGAGCTGAGCCGAAAGGCAAAGCTCTCAATTTACCGGTCAATCTACGTTCCTACCCTCACCTATGGTCATGAGCACTGGGTAATGACCGAAAGGACGAGATCGCGGATACAAGCGGCCGAAATGAGTTTCCTCCGTAGAGTGGCTGGGCGCTCCCTTAGAGATAGGGTGAGGAGCTCAGTCACGCGGGAGGGGCTCGGAGTAGAGCCGCTGCTTCTCCACGTCGAGAGGAGCCAGCTGAGGTGGCTCGGGCATCTGTTTCGGATGCCTCCTGGACGCCTCCCTCGGGAGATGTTCCGGGCATGTCCCACCGGGAGGAGGCCCCGGGGAAGACCCAGGACGTGCTGGCGGGACTATGTGTCCCGGCTGGCCTGGGAACGCCTTGGGGTCCCCCCGGAGGAGCTGGAGGAAGTGTCCGGGGTGAAGGAGGTCTGGGCGTCCCTGCTTAGACTGTTGCCCCCGCGACCCGGCCCCGGATAAGCGGAAGAAAATGGATGGATGGATGGATTTCGGCATTAAATTGGACACCATATTATAACTATCATGTAAATTACTTTCAACTTTTAACATTGTCAAGACTTTTAATAAAATCTTTAATATAATCATATTAGCTACATCTAAGTGATGTCTAAACTGTCATATAAGTTTGTCACAATGCTAAATTTCAAAATCAATACTGTGGATGATACTAAGACTCAATACCAATTACGATATCACAATGATAATAAAAATAGCTAACATTAAATCATAGTAGTTTCTTTGATATTTCCATGTGGCCTTGTGTGTCTCTCCATTATCCAGGTAGGGTCGATAGTGGTCCATGGGCGTATACTAGTCTATGTGCTCTTATACTTGTTCTGATACAACTTAAGATCATTGTAAGACCATTCACGAAAGCTTAACTTCTGTCCTATATGACCTTTTTAGTATCGATACTTGCTCAAATGAGATTTGATACTGATTTTTGATATTTTTGACAACCCTACTGACATAAACACTTTTAACTAAATTTGCACTTCAAAACAACAACTGTGTTTTAATAGTTGTTTATAATATTTATAATTTATTGGACAGGTAAAAGTAACCCGTTCTGTATGGTGGAGGTGGGCAATAGCAGGCTCCAGACTCACACACTGTACAAGACGCTCAACCCTGAGTGGAACAAAGCTCTGTCCTTGTAAGTTAGATACAACTTACAACTCACAATCAAATCATTTCATATTTTCGCATATGCTTTTATGAAAACGCTGCTATTATGTTCTGACCCACAGCCCCATCAAAGACATCCACGAGGTGATCGAGGTCACCGTGATGGATGAGAGCGGAGAAAACTTTTTGGGCAAAGTGGCAGTGCCTCTACTCACGGTACGAAGAGAAAATATAAAAATATAATGAGAGGATATTTAACACAGAATAATGCTAATGCTAAATGTGTGTTTGTACAGGTAAAGAATGGCCAGCAGATATGCCTGTTTTTAAAGAAAGAAGACTTGGGCAGGACGTACAAAGGGACGATTACATTAGAGATAGATGTGATTTATAACAAAGTAAGTACACAGGACTTATTAGGTGCTCGTTATGAATTGTGTAACTGATTAATTATGGCCTTATAGAAACTATATGTAGCCTGCACTCTTACTGTTTAAAAAAACAACAACAAAGTACTGTACTGCAATCACCACTGAACCTGGGTTCCCAGTGCCCTAATCTGTAGATAATTCAAATGTTCAAAGTTCAAAGTCAGCTTTATTTTCAATTCTGCCATATGTGTTCGACATACAGTGAATCGAAATTTCGTTTCTGTCTGGCGCAGCAGTGTAAGAAGACAGTGTGCAAAATACAATATATAGATAATACAAAACTATCTAAGACAAAATCTATCTAAAAGCAGTGCAAACGAATAAATAAATACCTATTTACAGATGTCCAAAATGTGCAGTGTGCATCAAAATGTGCAATGGAAGATACAGCGGTGAAATGTGCAGTAATATGCAATAGAATGTGCATTGAAAATAAAGAGAAAAATAAATGTGCAACAGTAGTAATTGCCGTAGTAAATGTGCAAGAGTGCAGTCGTCCTTAGCAGCCGTTTTAAAAGTGGACACACAGAGGACACATACAAGTTTCTCTTTTCCCAGTATATGGAGAGGCCATGCCCCATGTCAAATTTCAAAACCTCTATGGTATGGTAAAGTTTGTGAAATTTAAATTAAAAATATAATAGTAATAGATAAATAATAATAATAATAATAATAATAATAATAATAATAATAATAATAATAATAATAATAATAATAATAATAATACAGTGGTACCTCACCTTACGAAATTAATTCGTTCCAGAAGTGGTTTCGTAACGTGAAAAATTCGTAAGTTGAGTAGCTATTTCAATGGAAAAAGCCTGATTCGTTCCAAGGCCCCGATCCAAGTTTTTTTTTTTTTTTATAGTGTAACTTTTTTTTATAGTGTAACATTGTGTTCTGCCTCCTGATTGGTTTCTCAGACTGGATTTGGACTTTTCTCGCGTTTGTCTCTCGTTTGGACACTCAAACTTGGACCCAGGGGGACACTGCCAGCCCGCCTTAAGAGCTCCCTAAGCGGGCATGGGTCCGGGGATTGTCCCGGTCACCGGCCTGGAGGTCTTGAAGAGGCCGACCTCACGGTTCTATCCAGGCCGCTCTGTGAGCACCTTACGCGGGCAGGTCTGGACCGCCGCGGCTCTTGCGTGCGAGCGGCGGCTCGCCTCGGCTGTGGCTTGAGGCAAGGCCAGGGGGTGGACGCGCACGCGGCACTTTGGTCCACCTGGTCTAGTCCTGATCTAGTCCTGGTTTAGTCCAGACCACTGCGGCTCCTCCTGGTTTAGTCCAGGTTTAGTCCTGGTTTAGTCCAGACCACGGCGGCTCCTCTAGACCTCCTCTAGACCTGGTCAGGTCTAGAGGTGGTCTAAACTCTTGCATGGGTCTCGTTCATGCGTTCATGCGCTCAGACTGCGTGCAGTCCCCCTCGCTGCTCCCCTCAGCTGTGACTCGAAACGAAACCAGGAAATCCACCTGGTCTAGCTATAATGTGTGTGGCTGAGCGCGCATTATTTGAATTTTTGAGATTTCACCTTTCGTAACTTGAATTTTCTTTCGTATCTAGAGACCAAAATTTACCGTGAAGGCGTTTCGTAACTTGAAATTTTCGTTTGTTGGGTCATTCGTAAGGTGAGGTACCACTGTAATAATAATAGATAAACTGATCCATGTAACCTGCAGTATTAAGGTAAAATAAAGATCCACTATGTAACTTTTGAGAGTCTGCCACCTGCTTGTCTCCATGGAGATATTTTTTTTTCCCTGATGTTCCACAATATGTTCCACATGAAACATCTAGCTCCTTATGGACAAGCGGGTGATGCCATCAGGTCAAGTGACAGGTCAGATCTGTGGAAAGGCATCCCACTCACAGTAGAAGGCATGATTTTCAGGCTAATTAATGGACAGTTAATAACAATACATACAGACGAAAATGCTCCAAGAAACATTCTGGGCAAAAACTTAAAATTTTGTAGTAAAATCAGTCCAATTGAAAAAAAAAAAAGGATAAACAAACAAATACATTCCCGTTAACAGATAGTCAAAAACATTGCTTAGCACGTTTTGGTGCTAGTAATTGTGACCTGAAATTACCTTTTTTCTGACATTACCTTTTTCTATCTACTATCCATTCTGAAACGTTATGATGTTGCTTCATTAATGCCACTGTTAATAGTTATTTTAGTGTTTTATCATTTACGATTCTGAAATTAGACCTTTTACAACTAATGAGTTTACAAAAAAAACCTCTCCTTTAACACAGCTCTTTTTTTTTGCCTCAGGTCCGCGCTGGAATCAAAACCTTCAAACCCAAAGAGACCAAATTAACCGAAGAAACCCCCAAGTTCAATAAAAAGGTGAGGAGTGGCACCATTTTGTTTGCAGATAATTAGCAGAGTTAGCTTGATGTCCGCCTCACTGCGTCCAACAATTAGGCTCAATTCTTAATGATTTTAACACAGCCCATCCACTCATAAACATAATGTGCTTCTATGGCTTTCTATTAAGAGCTGTTGTAATGGTCTTGCTTAGGTGCTAGCCCAGAACATCTACCGCGTGAGGAGGATCAGCACGGCCATCCTGTACACGCTGCAGTACATAAACAGCTGTTTCCAGTGGGAGAGCACACAGCGCAGCCTCATAGCCTTCCTGGTAAGTGAGCGGCCGGTGCTAATAGTGTACGCCGCGGGCCAAGCTACTTTATGTCACTGCAGTGGTGGGAGCAAAGTCTGGATCAGCACTTTTGCCTAACTATGAGACAATGGAAAATGTGTAAGAGAAGTTTTGGTAAATTGAGTTCAGTCAATTATGAAAAAAGGTTTTTGGTACTTCGGCCGTTTACAGTTTCAAAATTAACTTAATTAATTCATTACACTGCAAATTAACGCGTTATTAAAATTAACGAAATTAATTATGAGTAGCAATTCAATGCGCGCGCATTTGAAATGTGGCGTGTGGTGAGCAAATCGCTGCCAGGGCCTTTGAACGGCAAGTTTATTGATAAAAAGAATGAAGACGGGACGATCAACAAGAACGAGGTGATTTGTAGCTTTTGTCAAAAAGAATTTTCTGATCACCGAAGCTGCTCCAGCCTGACGAATCATTTGAACGCGAAACACGCCCGGTCAAGTTCCATTGTTACAGGTGATAGTGTGTACTTCACCAAACCACCAAACCACCAAACCACGCTCGAATTTTGGAAACGAACGAGCAAAGTGACCGCATGAAAACTGACAAACTCAATCTCAATCTCAAAATGGGTTTGCTCAATCGCTCGCTCACTCACAAACTCTCTCTCTCTCTCCCTCTCTCTCTATCTCTCCCTCTCTAACTCTTAAAATGTGATTAATTAGATTAATTAATTACAAATACTGTAATTAATTGCATACATTTTTTTAATCGCCTGACAGCACTAGTAATAAGACAATATACAGGCCAGTGTTTGTCCACCGAACAGTTGCTCTGTGTTACTTTAAATGATAAATAACAGTTACAAAACACATTTGGATATATATATTTTTTAACCATACACTATTTATGCTTAAAGGATATTTTCAGTCTCTACTCTGGTATCAGTTGATATTCGGTATCAGCAGATGCTTAAAATCAAAATATTGGAACAGAAAACCGTGGATCTAATAAATTCATTGCAAATATTTCTTCAAATGAAATAAATAAAGGTGTACTATGCAACTTTTCTGCAACTGCTTGTCCTGGAATGTTCCACAGTATTGCATTAAAGGTACACCGTGTACGATTTTTACCCGTTAATTACCGAAATTGAAGATACCCATTCAAAAATACAGTGTTTTCCAAGCCTTTTCACTTCCATCATGAACTCAAAGTATTTTGTTGGACTTAGATAAAGTCGATTTCACCTGCATAAAAGGGGGATCTTCCCCATGTAGCGGCATCCATTTTAATGACGAGAGCCGCAGAAGGACATACTGTATTTTGGGCTCCGCCTTCGCTGTTTTCTTTATAGCTGTCGGTACTGGCCCGTGGATTTCACACACTTTCACTTTCGGGTTAATGGCGGGTTACGCGTTGCTTGCGCATACCGCCACCTACTGGTTCCTGGGAGATTCTGCTACTTATTACTGTTGTTTATGACCCTCGAAGTCTGCCATAGCTAGAACCAGAATTGCATTACCCACCATCCACCAATGCGCCACCATCCTACACAGTGTACCTTTAAAGTTATCTGGAGTGGCAGTAGCTCAGTTGGTGCTAGTCCTGATATCTTAGTTGTTGCTACTGTAGTCCTCTGATCTGAAGGTCAGTGGTTCAAAGTCCCGTTGACATAAACATCACTGGTAGATCGGTCGGATCCACTGGTTGGCGGTGCGATTCCAGCCAGTTGTGTCCACGGGCAAGACACTTAACCCCCTCTCATCTTCAGTGTGGTGTATGAGTGTATGAGGGGGAGCGGTTCTTTGATGTAAAGCGCTTTGAGTGTCTTGAAAGTAGAAATGTTTTACATTCATGTGATCATTTATCATATATCCATGGAAACCAAAAGGTACCGGCACCAGGCCAAGTTACTGGTCAGATCAGAAAGTGGAGGACAATCACTCTAAAAACACATGTATTTCAAGAAGTTACACAGTGCACCTTTAACTATGGGCTCTGAACCCAGAAACGCTCATTTACTCAGAGCCAAATGGTGCAAGTGGAAGAGCAAACGTGCTACATTTTACAGTTATAACTGGCTAAAGACTTTTTGTGCAAGGAATTTCCCACTATACTCTATAAATGTGAAATCTTCGAGAACCACTTGTTAAAAAAGACAAAATCACATGTATTAAAGGAAAAGTAAAGTTTTTTACAATTTGAGCCTTATTTCAGTAATAAAACAAGTTGTTTTACTCACCCATATCACTTTGGTGTCATATGGAGCATTTCCGGAGATGTTTTAGATTAGCGTTAGGCTAACGCCGTTAGCCTAGTGCGACTTATAGCCATAGCTCGGGGCATTCCCCGAGCATGTAATATGCCCCGTGCGGGCTCCAAATAACACAAACTTTAGCACTTTTCAAATCATAGAAGCTCGATGTCTTTAGTCTACGATTTCGTTTGAATCAAAAGTGGCCTGTAATCCGAGATTTATCCATAGTTTACAGCTATGCGTTCCATGTTTGTGTCCCGGGAGCTGAGAGCACACTCCGCGCATGCGCACTGGCGTCCTCATCTACTCGAAACTATGGCTAAATCTCAGATTACAGGCCACTTTTGACCAAACAAAATCATAGACTAAAGACATCGAGCTTCTATGATTTGAAAAGTGCTAAAGTTTGTGTTATTTGGAGCCCGCACGGGGCATATTGCATGCTCGGGGAATGCCCCGAGCTATGGCTATAAGTTGTGCTAGGCTAACGGCGTTAGCCTAACGCTAATCTAAAACATCTCCGGAAATGCTCCATATGACACCAAAGTGATATGGGTGAGTAAAACAACTTGTTTTATTACCGAAATAAGGCTCAAATTGTAAAAAAAACAACGTTACTTTTCCTTTAAACATTTTCATCTCCAAATACTATCACGTCCTCTGGAATCCTCTGCCTTGAAAATCCTGCCTCCCGTTTGGAGCATAAGAGTCAGACATGTTTTATCCTCTGCCCTAAAATCGCTCTGCTCAGCTCCTCTCGTCTCAAAGAATGTTCCACAGACACAAAGACACTTGTACATGAGCGTTAGCAAAGCGCACTAACCCCTCGGCCTGGTATGGGGCTGTGTGCAGATCAGAGCAGACATGCACTGAGTCCTGTTCAAATCTCTCACTTTAGCTCTTTGTAATGAACAGCAAAGTCTTTCACAGCAGAAAATGTGGTCTCACAATGTTTTACCATAGTCTGTCTACAAGGCCTGTTTTAAACCAAAGAAATCTACTGGTTTCAGAATGCTAAAAAATGTGAACAGTTGCCGTAGTGCTTAACATTTCAAAGCAAAATGTTTTATCTTTTGCATGGGAAAAAGTCCTCAAAATGTTGCAGATTACAGGGAAGCTGAAATCCATAGATAGATTGTGTTCATGTTCTAGTATTAGATGATGCCATAACTTCAGATGGAGGATGTGCTTATATAACTCTGGGAGATTCACTGCTTTTATAAGAAATATCTGTTGAATCTTATCATTATTGGTTAAACTCTGGCTCCTCAGACTTGCCACGTTGAATAGTAGCATCACTTTCTGAAGTTAGCCTGAGAAACTAATTTCACACTTGAATATTGAGGCTAACTTTGAACACATTGAATTTTGCACCAGTTTTTGTTTGTTTTATCGGAATGTGATGTGTTATCGGAATAAGATTTCATGTGGGAATGTGATGTTATCTTAGAAGGTGATGTTGTTGTGTCAGAATGCGATGTCATATCAGAATGTGATGTGATATCTTATCAGAATGTAATGTCATATTGGAAACTAATTTCACTTTTGATTAATCATGCTAACTTAAAGATCCCATGACATGGTACTTCTTGATGCTTTTATATGGCTCCTTAATGGTTCCCTAATACTGTAAATGAATCCTTCTTCAAAATCAACACTCAGTGCATGAGAAACAGAGATAAGATGAGAAAGAGTCATAAATATCTCTCTCAAACACTTTATTATGGGCGTTGTTGCTTGAATGCAAATGAGGAGAAAAAAGCTGGCCAATAGTAGAGGGTGGGGGCGTGGCCAAACGCTCCGCTCTCGCTCTGTGCGCTCTCTGATCCATTTCCTTGTTTTTGCACGGGGGGAGAGATTTGAAGCGTTCCATTGAAAAATAAACACATTTCCACATAAAATAAAATTAAACCACTGCTGTTCAAAGGTCCAGAGGCTCAGATAAAGGACTTCCGAGCCTAGAAACACTCGGACGTGCCTCCAGGCAAATAAAAAAACGCATTTCGCATTGCATTCGCAGTCCAAACTCTCTGGGGGTGATTTACAGAGACGCTGAGTACAGACAGACGGGGGTGGAACTGCATTTGCATTTCTTTTTTCGATCTGACGTCAACAAGGTGCCTTGTTCAAAATCGCCCGTTTGAGCTCCGATTTTTTGTAACGCAGAAAAGGATCGCAAATGCTCAGTTTAGACATTTTGCAACTTTTAACCATGGGGGGGGGCTAAACAGGGTAGGGGAGCTCACATTAACGTTCAAAAACCTCAGAAAGTGAAAATTTCATGCCATGGGACCTTTAAAAGACAATGGATTTTGCACCAGGGTTTGTTGTCATATTGAAACGTGATCTTTTATCTGGAATGAGACTCTGAATGTGATGTCTTATACACAAAATATACAGAAATCTTTTTGAATTTTGAACTATCATCTATCATATATCACAAAGGCTGCTCTTATGTATATAATATAATGTCCTCCTGAAAAATATCCTTCTAAAACCACCATTACAGTAAAGCAGGTCATATCATCTCACCTATAGAATATTTATATACACACGAGCTCCATCTGTTAGCGCACTGCGGAGTGAAGCAATCGGAACTGTGCTTCAAAACAGTCTGCTCATAAGATTAGCTGCATAACTTATGACAATGCGTCTGGTGAAGGTGTATGGACTTAAAAAACACAAAGGAGCACTTGAGGATTACCAGCAGATGATCTGTACCAGGGGGGAGTGTGCTTTTGAAGAGGCAGACACACTAATGCTCTGGGATTATCCAAACATGCCAGAATGACACGCAACTCCTTGTATGTTATTGATGAGGGAACAATATTATAACCTGGTTAAAAGCTGAGAAAAAAGCCAGTCAGATAGGCAGATAATCTTCCTTTGGTGTAACGTACCTGGAGCGTCTGGCCAACGCGGGGGTCAGCTAACGGTCGCAGACTGGGTGTGTTTGGTGCTCCCTTTCACCACAGTACTTTTCTATGTCTGCGCCGGCTCGCCATGACACCCAAGTGACATCCAAGTGACACCCAAGTCCCACCTGAGCCCATGCTAGCGCTCCCGCAGGCTAGCCGGGCTTTAGACGGGCTGACGCTCAGACAAGAAGCACTCAGAACAATGGAGAGATTGTGTGCGGATGCGTAGGAGATCAGGGATTAGATCAGGGACAGTGGCAGACAGTAGAGGATACAGTACATGACAGGAGGGGGGCTGCAAGGTGGGACAAAATTACAACAATTACAAAAATTCTATAGTAATATTAAAAGTTGAGTTCAATGACATCACATCATTCTAATGAAGACATATACAGTATGTTTAACCCAGTAAATAAAATACAGTAGATGACCATTTCACATTTTGTTTATTTTAAATAGCAATATGCATCTAAATGGACTTAAAGGTCCTATTACACAAAATTAACTCTCTCATGTTAGAATGTTATTCTCTCATCAAAAACAGACTCAGAGCTGTGTTTTGTTTCATTCACACATGTTGGAGTAATCCTGCTTTATTAGTCTGCAAAGCTCAAAATGCTCTAGTTTTCAACTTAACAGGTTCCTCTTATCTTTAGTTCAGTAGAGATACAGTAATTCCAGGGCTGAAGTCATTGGAATGATTGAAGGTGAAGGTGTATGAAGTTTAAAAACACAGTGGAGCACTTTCTCTATGGCCACATGACATCACAAGGTGGAGAAAAACCTCAACCTAAATATGGAGGATTTGTGTGTTAAACATGTGCGAATGAAACAACACAACTCCAGGTATGTTTTTGATGAGGAAACAACACTATGACATCAACCAGAAAATAGTGAATTTTTTAATATATAAAGCTGTCACAGTGGGTGGAGAAAGGGGGTAGGTGAAAACAGAAATTTTTCGAATACTGAATACTGTAGATTTCACATAATGCATCCTTACAGCCCCAGTGTGTAGGATTCGTGGCGCATAGGTGGATGGTGCTATTGCACTTTCTGTTTTAGCTACGGCAGACCTCGAGGGTCACCCGGGCGCGGTCCCGTTTTTTTTTTTTTCTTTTGTCATGCAAACACACATTCCCGATCATGTGCGCTTGAATTGCGTGAGAAATGCCGTGTGAATGCCGTCGAATTGCGTGTTGAGAGCCCTGTTTGTCTAAAGAGCAAACTTTAACTGCAAAGCAACTAATGAGAGTTATATAAATTAAGTTATTACCTGATGGTTCTCAGTTTGTTTTATCATCACCGCACTTTGTCAGTGCGCGCTGAGAGGGGCGGGGAGGAGGGACAGGGGCGGTTTTAACAGATTCATGTAAGAGTCTGGTTAATGCACCGGGCCCGCGTTTCACCGCGGCTCACCATGGGCAGTTCTGCTCTGGGCTGCGCATATTCCGCGCGTAAGCCGTCGGGGGGGACACGTTACGCACAGACGGAGACACCGGGACCGGAGTTGGTGCGTCTCAGAGGAGACGTGGCACCGGGACTGAGGCTCAGGACGTGCCCGGGGGACGGCGCGTCTGCTCCGGCCTCCGCTCGGACCGTGCGGGGGAGCAGGGGGAGTTTTTTTCGCTGAAAACGCGCGGAGCCTGCATAAACTAAGCCACACAAACCGATTTTCTGGGCACAAAAAAAAAAAAAAAAAGAAAGAAAGAAATCAACATGAGAAATGCCATGTGTGGCGTGTGAGCGTGTGAACACGTCGAATTGCGTGTGTCACACTCTCAATGCGTGAGACTTGAGAGCCCTGTGTTAGATCCATTACGACGTCTGATCCGGCAGCATGCTTGTGTTGTTTACCCAAAACCATGAGCCTTGCCGAAGGCGGAGCCCAAATGTCCTTCTGCGGCTCTCGTATTCAAAATGGCTGCCTCTGCATGGGGAAGATCCCCCTTTTATGTGACTATATCTAAGTCCAAAAGAATACTTTGATTTCATGATGGAAGTGAAAAGGCTTGGAAAACACTGTATTTTTGAATGGGTATCTTCAATTTCAGTAATTAACGGGTAAAAATCTTACACACTGTCCCTTTAAAAGAACCAATATGCACTATATCGATGCACTATTTAACTTTCTTTACATCTGAAACCCAGCAATATTAATGTTCAGCACAAAGTTCAGGAGTTTCCATGGTGACACGAGCAAACAGCCAAAAATGTTTTAAGATTATCTCAACTTTAAGAGAGCTCAAAAAAAAAAAAAAAAAAAAAAGGATTTAAACAACACATTTTCAGGAACTTCTGATTATTACGAACGTTCATGATCCAGTTTAGGCGTTTCAACAAAAAAGCGTTGAGCATTGCTATCTGAAAACCTGTGACTGTTTTGTTTGTGAGAGACTTCTTTAAAAGCACTCATCAGCTCACATGTTGTAGTACCAACCAAGTGAGCTCTTTCTGGTTAGACTGTGGTAAAATAAAGATCAGATTAAAGTCTAATCTGAGTAGAGCTTTCAGTTAGCTTCAAAGTAAAGACTATAACAATGTAAAACAAAACAAAAAACACACACACACACAAACCCAGTCTAACAAAGAATGATTACATTTGCATCCAAACACTGAATCGTCCATAGAGTTATAGAAGCTACTATCTGAGAAAAAACTTTGAGGGACATTTGGGCAAACGAGTGCTTGTACAGAGCAGACAGGAGCAGAGGAGGGGCAGGTGCAGGCAGGTGGGCGGGTGACAGGGCAGCGGGGCAGGAGCAGACTCATAATTAGATTGTCGGCAGGGGACAGGAGCCTGCGCCACCACACTGCAGTCTCTCATTTCCAGTCTCCTGCTGTTACAGGTGTAGCCCCAGACAGAGAAGTACAGGAAGGGCTGGTGCGTGTATCCTCCTGACACCTACTACATCATTCATCGCACATTCTGTTCATTGTAAACTCTCATTTTCATCTAAAACTACCCATTGAAACAAACAGAGATTTAGCCATAGTTTCGAGTAGATGAGGACGCCAGTGCGCATGTGCGGACTGTGCTCTCAGCTCCCGGGACCCAAACATGGAACGCAAAGCTGTAAACTATGGATACATCTCGGATTACAGGCCACTTTTGATTCAAACGAAATCGTAGACTAAAGACATCGGGCTTCTATTATTTGAAAAGTGCTAAAGTTTGTGTTATTTGGAGCCCGCACGGGGCATATTACATGCTCGGGGAATGCCCCGAGCTATGGCTATAAGTCGCGCTAGGCTAACGGCGTTAGCCTAACGCTAATCTAAAACATCTCCGGAAATGCTCCATATGACACCAAAGTGATATGGGTGAGTAAAACAACTTGTTTTATTACCGAAATAAGGCTCAAATTGTAAAAAACGTTACTTTTCCTTTAAAGCTGCACTGTGTAACTTTTCTAGTGGAGGGTCCGCCGCCTGCTTATCTCCATGGAGATGTTATTGCTTTGTCTGGAATGTTCTGGTAAAGCATTGAACATATCCATCTCGCATTTACTCCATATTATGGGCTTTTATTTACCTAAAACTTTCTTACTGTAAGTGGGCTTGCCTCTCCGCCGATCCGACTTGTAACTTGGCCCTGCGGTGTAAACTGCTGTCACTGTAAAGATAGATAAGTGTAATGCCATTCTGTGGAACATTCCTAGGCAATAGCTCGATGGAGAGAAGTAGGTGATGGACCTTTGAAGTTTAATTTATACAAATTTAAGGAATAAATAACAGCTACATTTGGGTTCAGTTTTGTCATATACTGTATATATTTTTATATTGTCTCCATGGATATGTTATTGCTTTGTCTAGAATGTTCCACAGTATAGATGGAGACAAGGAGGCTGCACTACACTACATTACAAGTCAGATCTGTGGAGAGTCGCCCGTATTCACAGAAGGAATTATTGTATTTTTGAGCAATAGAAACACCTGTAATGAATAAATACTAACTGGGCATATTTGAAACCGTATCATGAAACATTCCAGGGAAAATAATAACATCTCCATGGAGACAAGCAGGTAGCAGACCCTCCACCAGAAAAGCTGCACAATGCACCTTTTAAGTTTTAGGGTTAGGGTTAGGGTCAAACTTATCTTTCAAACTTGGAAAAAAAAAATAAACAGAACCATGTACCCTTTTCCTCTTCTCTACCCCCCTATCCTCTTCTTCTAATTGTGTTAACGTTGTGTAGCGTCCAGACATCTCCTGTCTGGACATGTATAAGCAGAGGTGATAAGGCGCGGGCTGGACAGTGACAGATGGCTGAGGGCTGTGCACAATTACACTAGTGTCTGTTCTTTCTCTCCTCCGTCTGTAAAAGATACCTACAGTAGTAAAACAACTTTTGGAAAAACTACTTTAGGCTAATAGGGAATTGTTTACTTTGGATGTGCGTGTTGACGAAATGTGATGAGGGTTAAAATGATTTCGTTCATCAAGTACTTCTTTTCCTCTTTTCATTTAGGTAACAAAAACAATATTAAATGTCTTAATAGATAGATAGACATACAGATAGATACATTATTAATCCTGAGTGAAATTGCACTTGAAACGTCCATTTACACAAAATTGTCTCTTGGGAGCTTTAGGTCGTTTTCTCACCTGCCTTGTTTGGTTCGTTTAAAACTAACCAGAGTTCGTTTACTCCTTTGATTCGGACCTTTTGGGCTGGTGTGAATCAAAAACAAAAATCTTGATCCGGAGCAAACAAGCGAACCGAGACCACCTAAAAGCTCGGTCTCGGTACGGTTCCATTCGAACTCTGGTGCGGTTCATTTGAGGTGAGAATGCAGACCGGACTCGATCCGACACAAGTTGGCTTTTTGTACTTAACAAGCTCCCGTCGTATGTCGAGCATTATGGGAAACCGAGGCTGACGAAACGAAACTTACGAGGCTTAACTTACGTTTTGCGTGAAGAGCAAGAGTCAGAACTTGATGCTCGCACGAGCGCTGTCCTCCGTAGTCGTCTTGCCCTGTGACTTCATCGTTTAGAAATTGATTGTAAAATAGTGTAAACCTCACGATGCTGCTCAAACATTTGTGCAAACTGTAAAAACTGAGCAAACCATATCGCTAAGGCTAGACTGAAAATAGCACGTAACGCCATGATTCTCCTTCTTCTGCGTTTGGACACGGCTCATTTCTGTCCAATGGCTGAGCGACCTCAGCACACGTGGTTTTGTTTATAGATGTTGGTCCACTTGGAAAAAAACTGCAGTGTGAAAGCGAACCGCACCAAAATATTTTTTTTTTTTTTTTTTTTTGGTTTGGACCAAAGCAAGTGAACTCTCGGACTTTCCTAGTGTGAAAATGACCTTAAAGGGATATGCCACCCCCAGGTCAAACTTGGGCATCTCCCCACAGAGTCCAGAGACTAAAATAAGTGGTGGAAAGTGTTTTTCTGGTCACCCAGCCATTGTCCAGGTCTGTCAGCACTGACCGCCGCGGTATCTGCAGCTACTCCGCGTTAGACTGGAGTCTAACTATTTTTCAGTGCGGAAAAAGACAGCCGAAGCACACACCACGCTGCGTAACAGGGGAACTGCCTTCCTGGTGCGTAACAGGGATTCCCCTGTCAGCGTGGTGTGTGCTTCGGCTGTGTTTTTCCGCACTGAAAAATAGTTCCCACCCAAAATGACCAAGTCAAGCTCTCCGTGTTGATTTGCACATTTATTTGATATGAATGCGCACTACACAGAAAGTAATTGGGAAAAGCATCGAGCAAATTAATTCCTTTTGGACGAAATCTTTCTCTGGCGACGTTAGACTCCAGTCTAAGGCGGAGTAGCTGCAGATACCGCGGCGGTCAGTGCTGACAGACCTGGACAATGGCTGGGTGACCAGAAAAACACTTTCCACCACTTATTTTAGTCTCTGGACTGTGGGGAGATGCCCAAGTTTGACCTGGGGGTGGCATATCCCTTTAATCCATGCCAGAACGTTGTTACTTCATCAAAAACATACCTGTAGTTATGTTTTGTTTCATTCACATATTGAGTAATCCTTTATTATTTGTCTGCATCTCCAAAGATCAAAATGCTCTGTTCCACCTTGTGATGTCATGAAGTGATACATGTCAAGTTAACATCTCCCTTTTACCTTTACTTTAGTAGAGATGGGCAGTTCCAGTGCTGAAATCATCCAAATGATTCTAAAGTTTAAAAACACAGTGGAGCACATGACATCACACGGTGGAACAGAGTGTTTTGTGTTTGAGAGAAGAACGCAGCCTAAATATGCAGGATTTGTGTGTTAAACATGTGAATGAAACAAAACACAACACCAGGTGTGTTTGTGATGAGGAAACGACATTATGACATCGGTCAGAAAATACCGTAATATGGGCCCTTTAATAGTAATGCAGTTCCTAAGATTACCGACATGCACTGTTTTTAAATAAATAAATGAAAACTAAAATATATGCTTTGAAACAACATTAAAAAAAGAAATAAATGTCTTAAATGTAAACAACTCAATTTAAGAATTCAAATTCATTGTATTTATTTTTTATTTTTTACAATGCGGCTTTAATATACGTTACGATCCATAATTTATGCCCGAGCTCCGGAGCGGGCCTTCTACATGACTACTGCTGGGACAGAGGGAGGATCTCTCTCTTTTTTTTCTCTCTCTTTTGCTTTCTCTTTCTGTCTCTCTCCCATCTCTCTTCTCTCTCTCGTTTTTTTCTCTCTCTCCTTCTGTCTCTCTCGCTCTCTATAACAGGAATAGTTAGGAATAGTTATCCTTCCGTCACTCCCTCTGTCTTTTCTCTTTTCCCTATTTCTCTCTCTCCCCCTTTCTCCCTCTCCCTCCTTCCTTTTCTCTATCTCTACATGTATGTATTTCTCTCTCTTCTTAAAGGAAAAGTAAAGTTTTTTTTTTTACAATCTGAGCCTTCTTTCGGCAATAAAACAAGTAGTTTTACTCACCCATAGCCAATGTTCCCCCTAATGTTTTATGTGTCTGAGCAAACACACTAACTCCCTGAGCACTCCTTGGAGCCCTGTGCGCGACATCCGACATGCATTTCATCCCTGCGCTGCATAGGTTTTCTTGTGCGCTGAGAATGTGCGAGCATTGCGCAATTGCACAGGCGCGCAGCTTAGAGGGAACGTTGCCCATAGCATTTTGGTGTCAATTGGAGCAGAAGTTATGTTGTAGCCGTTCTCTTCTACATGATCCCGTATCCGTTAGCGTGAGTGCTCGGGGCACTGATTTGCGCTCTCCAAATAACACAAACTTTAGCACTTTTTAAATCACAGAAGATCGCTGTGTCAGGGTAGACTTTTAGTAGATTCCAAAATGGCCTGAAACCCGATATCGCAACAGAAAAGTAAAGATCAGAGCGGTGTTAGCTTCTTTCGGACTAGCGGTGTTTACAAAACAGCTGAGTTCACGCATGTGCACTGTCCTCTCTGATGACGTCATCAAATTAAACTATAGCTGCATATCGGGTTTCAGGCCGTTTTGGAATCCACTAAAAGTCTACCCTGACACAGCGATCTTCTGTGATTTGAAAAGTGCTAAAGTTTGTGTTATTTGGACACCGCAAAGTAATGCCCCGAGCACTCACGCTAACGGATACGGGATCATTAGTAGAACAGAACGGCTACAACATAACTTCTACAAAACTGCTCCAATTGACACCAAATTGCTATGGGTGAGTAAAACTACTTGTTTTATTGCCGAAAGAAGGCTCAGATTGTAAAAAAAACGTTACTTTTCCTTTAAGCTCTAACAGGAATACTTCACCACACAGACACACCACCTTTCTCTCCCCTTCTCTCTCTCTAGTGCAGAACACCTCTCTCTTCTCTCTTTTTCTCTTTCTCCAGTGTGCCCCCCCACTCCTCCTCTCTCTCCAGTGCAAATGCTCTCTCTCTCTCTCTCTCTCCCCAGTATCCCCTGTCTCATCCACTCCTTATCTCCTCCTCTCTGTCTCTCCAGTGCAGATCATCCCCCTCTCTCTCTCCTCTCCTCCTTCTCTCCCTCCCTCTCACAGGTCAGTCTCTTCTGTGTATCCCGTACACATGTGAGTGAGTTTATATTGTGATGTTTGAAGGATCAGCGCTCAGGTCCAAGATGGAGCCTCTGATCAATGAGCTGGTTTTATTTTGTACGGAAAAGTTGTGTCTCATTATAGTCAAAATAGAAGCCACGTTGTGAAAAAGTTTGAATGTAATTTTGTAATTTTCAGCTAATTTAATAAGAAATAGCAATGTTATGCGAAGCTGGAGAAGAATGCTTGATTTTCTGGACAATGGATTTTAAAGAGCGTGTATTATACAAAATCATAATGTTATAATGTTCTCTCTTCAAAAACATCCCTGAAGAGGTTTTAGATGTCATCCATGATTTGTGTTAACATTGGGCCTATATCATTCATCAAACAGAATGCAGTTTAGTGAAATGTTTCAAGATCTCATGATAAAAGTGCTCCATGAAACTTTTCTAGCCACCTACTTGCCTCCGTAGAAATGTGTGCTTTTTGCGTAGAATGTGCTGGAGTAGCCTATAGCGTTCAAGCTCTCATGGGCACCACTCCACAACTCATAATTGATTTTGCACGCTCACCTTCACAGAAAACACCAATCACAATTGATAATGAAACAATCACCATTACAGAGACAGTCAAATTTCTGGGTACCCATATCAATCACACACTAAAATGGAAACAGCATTCAAACGAAACATACAAAAAAGCCAATAAAAGACTGTTTTTCCTCAGACAATTAAAAAAATTCAGAATCAGACACAACATCCTTCTTCAGTTCTACACAGCAATAATTGAAAGCGTCCTTACATCATCAATAATAGTCTGGTTCGGTAATTTGGATTCACATTCACAACACAAACTTCAACGCATTATAAATAAATCAACTAAAATCACTGGTCACACTCTCCCCTCCATAGACACACTGTATCACAGACGCATCACACAAAGAGCCAATAGAATCACCTCAGACCCCACACACCCTGCCAATAATCTGTTCAGACTCATGCCCTCTGGGAGGCGCTACAGATCCATCACTTCCAAAACTGTCAGATTCACCAACAGTTTTTTTCCCACTGCCATCCGGACTCTAAATCAATCCCGCTTATAACTGGTCATTTATCTGTTGTTGTATGTCGTATTGTGTAAGTGTGTTGTATATTTGTTTTGTCCTGTAATAGACACAGAAGAGATGTGAGCATTCTTGCTGTACCGGAAACAAATTCCACCAACTTGTTGTGTGGCCATTAATAAATGATTCTGATTCTGATTCTGAGATCTCTCCCTGAACTGGCCTGGTAGCACTGTCTGATTGTTTTACTGGACAAAGTAAAGCAATAACATTTCCATAGAGACAAGCTGAAAAGTTATACATACAGTGCAACTTTTTTTTTTACCATTTTTAACCACATTTTCAGTGACTTAAACCGGTGACCAGACTTGAAATGCGTATTCTGGATCCTTGGTTAAAGAAATTGTAAATGTTTTGGATGTACAGTGGTCCCTCGCTCTATCGCGGTTCACTGTTCGCTGCCTCGCTGTTTCGCAGATTTTTTTTTTTTTTTTAATAGTGTAACATTTTTTTTTACAGTGTAACATTGTGTTTTGCGTCCTGATTGGCGAAGAGACTGTAGACCTTTGCCGATTGATAGATGGGGGATGCAGGGGAGACCAGGACTAGACCAGGACTAGACCAGGACTAAACGTGGACTAAACCAGGTCTAGACCAGAACTAAACCAGGTCTAGACCAGGTCTAAACCAGGTCTAAACCAGGACTGGACCAGGTCTAAACCAGGATTAAATCACCCTGTGCGGCTCTTTGCTGGTTTCGTGCGGCTCTTGCGTTCGTTTGTGCGTGTTCGGTTTGTGGCTCGGGCTGCGAGGACGCGGTCCTGAGGGGGACGCATGGTCCGGGCGCCGCGGTTCGATCTCGTGCTCGCAGCCCCGGCCTTGCGCCGGTCGTGCTGCTCTGTCACGGATTTGACCACGATGAGCGCTTCACTATTAATACATTTTGTTTAAAATCTACGAAAGTGTTAGTGTTTAAACGAGAGAAATGTGAAAAAACGTTAAGCGTTTACAGCCTTAAAACATGTATAATAACTGTAAAATATAAAGTTGTCCTGCTTCGCGGATTTCACTCATTACGGGTTATTTCTGGACCCTAACCCCCGCGATAAATTAGGGACCACTGTACTGTAAAAATGAACCTGTAGACCAAGAAAAAATCTTATAGGATCACTGATACTGTATAGTGATAGGTTTGCACTTTGATATTGGACCCTTGTGAGCTTTAAGCCACGTTATAATGGAGTTTAAAAACCCAGTGGAGCACTTCCTGTATTACCACATGATGTTTTCTGTTTGAGAGAAGAATCAAGCAGGACTAGACATGCATAAATGTAAAGAAAACTCCAGCTACATTTTTGAACATTATCACACAGATCAGAAAATAGCGTAATAAGAGCCCTTTAAAATACTTCTGTAACTATTGTAAACCCTCATTATCTCTTCCTATGCCGTCTCTACTTTCAAATTTACAACTTACTTTTTCAATACACAAAACTTTTAACAACATCCCGAATACAGAACTGCGCGCCTCCCCCCCTCTGAAGTTTCCTCCACCATAACGAGCAAGCGGTTTTCACAACATCTCTCCCTTCACTTTCGACAGCCCATATCTCCTCCTTAAAATGTTCTATCCATCTGACTCTACAGCAGCGTGGAGGGGTCACTCAGAGTTCTCCGCTCGCACTCCCTGCACCAGGCTGTAGATGGCGATATTGCATTGCTCAAACAGGGGTCCAGGGGATATTGCTTTCCACGTCCCACTAGAACGCTATCCGTGGGAACAACTCGGACCAACCAAAGGAACAAAAGACGAGGAAGAAGATGGAGGGATGAGTCTGTTTTGGAAGTTGAGACGTGTCAGATGAAAGGAAAAAAGAAAGAAAGGGGTGGGAAAAAAAGAAAGAAAGTGTGGTATGAGACTTGAAGTTTTTAAGTAGAATTAATATTTGAACATAAGATTTAACTGACAGACAGGTGAAAAGGCTGAGATATTCTATGTATTCAGATAATTAGTAGAAATTGAGTAGTCTTGGAAATAATTACTTTGAGTAGGACGATTTTACTTATTTTATTTTTTATATATATCCTCCTGGGACGCGAAGAAAAAAAGTGTATTTCAGTTTTTTTGTAATTTTCTACTGGATATGGAGGTAAATGAACACCTTAGCTTTTACATTTTGTTTTATTTTTTAAATTTTATTTTTATTCATAATGTTGTAACATGTCCTCTAACATGTCCTCTAACATGTCCTTTTTTTTCTTTCTTTTTTTGATGACCAGCATCTCTGGCAAGTTTCTATAGTCGCCTCAAAAAGTTTTTAGACTCCCTTTTAATTTCTTATTTGTTTTATAGTGCAGCCACAAACTAGAGTCAATCTCAAAACATTTAAAAGACAGACTGGTTAACTCAATGTCCACTATAAAGGACACAAAAGAATGGGCCGGGTCTCAGGAGGATATAATCTACCAATTATATATGTAAATCGCTATGGAAATAGATAGGTGATATTAACAAAAATAAATAATTACACAAATTAGACAGGTAAACTGTAAAATTTCACATAAAAATGTTAAAAATATTACTTTACTGGTTAGCTATTTATTTTTAGATTTAGAAAAAATATATACAGACAATATTGATAGACTATCATTTTGTGTATGTTATGGAAACCTGTAATTTCTATTCAGTATTTTTGATTCTTTCCACCTATAGTGTTTTCATAATGCTAAATCTATAAAGGTTTGATTCAATAAGTAATTTTCCACGCAAAAAGAAAATCATATTGTGTGTATTTATTATTTCCATTTGCCAATTTTGACATAGATAGTTGACAGACAGATAATTCTAAAACCATTCAGAAGGGCCCTGCTCGTATCTTCCATACCTGCTCAAATCAGCATCTAATTTGAATAGTTTTAGTATTGATAATTACGTAGTTATTGAATTTTTGGACAACCTTGCCCATTACTTAAAATAAAACGCATATTTTCTTACAATTAGCAGACTTATTTCCCAATTTTCTAATACATAAATAATTGCAACCATTTCATTTAATCATACATTTTGTTTTTTGAGCTAATTTGTATTGCCCTAGTACAGGTATTTTATATAAGCAGTGAAAACAAGACTTGTTGTGCTGTGTACTGTCTGCATCTAATTATTAAAGGTCCCATGGCATGAAATTTTTGAACGTTAATGTGAGCCCCCCCCCCCCCCCCCCATGGTTAAAAGTTGCGAAATGTCTAAACTGAGCATTTACGATCCTTTTCTGCGTTAGAAAAAATCGGAGCTCAAACGGGCGATTTTGAACAAGGCACCTTATTGACGTCAGATCGAAAAAAGAAATGCAAATGCAGTTCCACCCCCGTCTGTCTGTGCTCAGCGTCTCTGTAAATCACGCCCAGAGAGTTTGGACGGCGAATGCACTAGGCAATGCGAAATGCGTTTTTTTATTTGCCTGGAGGCACGTCCGAGTGTTTCTAGGCTCGGAAGTCCTTTATCTGAGCCTCTGGACCTTTGAACAGCAGTGGTTTAATTTTATTTTATGTGGAAATGTGTTTATTTTTCAATGGAACGCTTCAAATCTCTCCCCCCGTGCAAAAACACGGAAATGGATCAGCTGAGAGCTCAGAGCGGAGAGCGGAGAGTTTGGCCACGCCCCCACCCTCTACTATAGGCCAGCTCTTTTCTCCTCATTTGCATTCAAGCAACAACGCCCAGAATAAAGTGTTTGAGAGAGATATTTATGACTCTTTCTCATCTTATCTCTGTTTCTCATGCACTGAGTGTTGATTTTGAAGAAGGATTCATTTACAGTATTAGGGAACCATTAAGGAGCCATATAAAAGCATCAAGAAGTACCATGTCATGGGATCTTTAAGCGTTTTACTATCCGATAACCAGAAGTGCACTGTTAGCATGCTAGTTATTGTGAGCTTTCCTCTGCTATGGCCTTTGAGAGTTGTGTAAAGTGCTTATAAACTCATCATGGTGAATAACTAGGATGCTGTAAACGCAGAAGGTAAGTGAGGAATAACTTTGGACCACTGCAAACTGGACTAGTTCTGTTTTTCAAGTTTTTAAGATAGAGTACAGCACCTTTAAGTAGTCAAAACTTTTAAATCCAAGTCTAGTTAGATGCCACATATTGTTTTTTGCAGTGTCTTGGGTGTATCTGAAGCGTTTTTCCTGGGTTTTGTCTGTCAAGCTGCACATACCTGACAGACAGCAGAATGGGGAGCGGCGTTCACACATCACAACAAGATATAGAGGTTTTCTGATGAAAGTTTGATGCAGTCCCAGATATATGATTGGCAGATGAGACGTGGCGCGCTTCTCCCTCCCCGGCAGCAGAGGGCAGAGTGCACCGGGGCGAGCAGAGGGGGCGGCGACCATGGGGATGATAGTCGATGTTATAATTGTTTGTGAAAATGAGGCAAAGTACAAGGTATTCCCATTTTACAGTAGTGCCAGTGGTAATACAAATATTTAAAGGTCCCATATTAAGAAAATTTGACTATAGTGAGCTTTAAGGCAGGTTATAATGCTGTTACCTCCTCAAAAACATACCCGGGGTTGTGTTTTGTTTTATTGACAAACGTTTTATTATCAGTTATTATCAGTCTGTTCACCTTGTGATGTCATGAAGCTGTAGTTTTCAAGTTAACATTTTCCTTTTGTCCAGTAAAGATCGCCAATTCCAGTACAGAAAATATCCAGGTGATTCTATAGTGCAGGTGTATGGAGTTTAAAACACAGGAGCACTTCCTATATTACCATATGACATCACAAGGTGGAAGAAAATTATTTCTGTTCGAAAGAAGAACATAGTCTTAAAATGCAGGGTGTGTTAAACTTGTGTGAATGAAACAAAATACATCTGCTGCTATGTTTGTGATGAGAAAACAACATCAGAGCATAGATCAGACAAATAATAAAGGCCAATGAATGCAGAAATTTGCATTTTAACATAATATTTTCTTTATTGACAGCCTCTCATTGTGCATATGTTATCCACCTATACTTTTTTCAAGTACTACATCACATAACGCATGACTGCCCTGATTACAACTAGATGTTTTTGATTACAAACACCACACTGCAGGGGCGGAGTCTGAAGTGTGGATACCTGTTAGATCATACTGCTCCTTATTCTCCCAGACCCCACCCCTCCTCCCCTCACTCGCCTCTTTAGTCCTCCACGTATTAGGTGTACGCCTATACAGTAAAATATACAGTGTATTACATAATAGTAACATAAGTCAGTATTTTAACTCCTTTAAGAACACTATCTTATCTTAAGATTCATCTTGTTAGTCCAGTCGGTATAACATTTTTTGGAGTGTAATATGTATAAGTACCAGCAGCATAATAGTCATGTAGACAATATCTGCATTGCTTTTCTGTTACTATCATGCACAATAATAATAAAAAAGACATATAGACATATAGACACGACATATAAACAGGAGAAAAGGAGGAAAAGACACTTATATGATCATATAAATAATATGATAATTTCTGTATTTCTATTTCATCGATAATTTTTTCAACTAAATATTTGTGCTGTCAAATTAATATTTTAAGTTTCATATTAGGTACAGTGACCAGAGTTGACGTCACTGTCATTAAGCTTATTGATTCTGTGTTATTACTGCAATTAAGATACAGCTTGAGGTATTTTAATTAAAACATGTAACTATATCTAACTTTGAAATTAGGATTATAACAATGTCACAAAAATGAATACTAGTCTGTATTAAAATATGATCAACAAATGCTGGTTAAAACCAGGACTAAACCGTGGATACCAGTAATAGATGTAAAACTGGAGAAGATGGTTACAATCAGGTCTAAACCAGGACTAAACCAAGACTAAACAAGAACTAAGCCAGGACTAAACCAGATCTACTTTGTATCTATAAGTTTTACATTCCTCTTTCCCCTTATCTTGTTGGTTTCCTGTGTTTATTTTGCTGCATTGCAGTGCGCTAGGTCCAAACATCCTACCTCACTCCCCCACTCTCTTGCTTTTCTGTTTATTCTCAATATGAAAAAAAAAAAAAATAAAATAAAAATCTTCTTAAGTAGCATGTAGTTCAAATCCCGTGGGAACTTACACTCTCGTCTCCGCTGTTCTCATACCGCGCGGTGGGAATGTGCCTCAAAATGAAAAAAATATATATAAATAAATAAAAATAATGACACCTGCACTGGCCACTGTGAATTCTACAGATATTAATTATTAAAATATAGACTCAGACTTGCTCCAAATGGTCGTAAGTGGATCCTAAATTAAAGGAATATATTTTTTTAGCTGGCACAGAAACACTGGGATGGTAGTTTGTCAAAGCAGAGATTAGCCACATAAAATGTATAATATTTTTGCCTGGTATGTCGGGGCAAGATTTAAATTCTATACAGTTTATGCATCATTCTTTATTACTGTTTACTTCATTTTGTTTGTACTTATGTTTTATTTTTATTTGGACCACAATTAAGGCTTTCTGAAATATGGATTCTAAATATAAACACATTTTTGGTATAACCATGCAAGGGAAAATAATTGTTGGTAACATAGACAAATGTAGTAATTATTAAACTATACTACTGATCTTTATATATATATATATATATATATATATATATATATATATATATATGGTAGAGGGGTTAAAGCAGACCTATTATGCAAAATTGATTTTCAATCTTTTCAGACCTTTTAACCATGTTTTAGCTGTTTCCCCTTCTCATTTACCTTCTCTAAGTATCTAGAGTGATTTGTCCATGTTTGAACAGTCTTTAATCACTTATTTTCAAGACGCCATACATCAACCCCTATTTTTACCGTCACCACCAGACACTCACTGCTCTGTACTTACTTTGTACTCCAATCTTATTTTCTTAATCGGTGATACACGTAGGTTTCCGCAGCGTTGTGCAGTCATTTTGGTAAAAATGTTCTCATTTACTGTGATGTCAGCTCCCATTGGGCACCACAGTTTTGTAACGTAGTCTTGTTTCTTACTTTAGATTAATTTTGCGATTATAATGTAATAATCCACAAGTGTCATAATTTACACAGACTCAAGCACAATATGTGTTCTGTATTATGCATCCTCCGTGTTTATAAAGTCCATACACCGGATTATTTCAGGGCGTGAAATACACAGCTTCTTCTAATAAGCAACTTTAGCTCAAGTACTGTTGGGGCATTTTACATACTCAGAATATACTTAAATTATAAAATGTGAAATGCTCATTTTTAAGCTGCTATTTTACAGGCTCCCGCACAATTCACTACAGTGAATCACAGAGGCTCACAATATGATGTTATGATGATACGCTGGTCATGTTTGCGAAACAATACACCAGAACTCAAAAGCAAGCAAACAACAACAGCAAAAAGCAAAAGCATGTTCATTATGGATTTTTTCTTGCACCGGAAAAACATAGAAAAACATGAATTTTTACTGTGAGCAGGCTTGCATCTCCACAAACCTGACTCTTATCTGTCCTGTTCTATTTCCATGGAAGCATAAATAGCACCAGAAGGTTACATCAATTACTTTACTATCAATTTATTTGCTATAATGTAAAAATGTGTATTATTTTTATTCATTCTGTGGTTCCTAAATTACAGGATTTTAATGTATAAATACAGAAATGATTCTTTTCAAAGCGTCCTCCCCAGCCTTACCACACAGTATGTAATGTTCCAAAATGTCCTCCCTGATCACTACACTGGTCATGGAGGACACCATTCCCCAGGCGACCGGTGCTGCTAGCTCTCATCTCCCGTGCGTTTATGTTCATGCTAGCTCTTCTGACAGCTACAGCGCTCCTGCCCCCCACCACCACCGCCCCTCACCCTCCACACAGCCACCATCCGGCTCCTCGGGGCCCACCGGAGAACAGGTTCACATGGCAGATCTGTCGCCCCGCAGGTCGCTCAGTGTTAACGCTCCCGACACGGTTTAAACAGTAGCGGCCGGCGCGGGGCTGCGGGGTCAGGGGGGGGAGTGTTCACGCTAGCCCGGTGGTGACGCGCTATGCTAACCCGGGCGCTTGTCAAACAGGGACGAGAGCTAGCAAATGCCCTGCGAGGCTAATGCTAACGCCGTCGCACACATGCTCGCACGCTGGGCTGAAGAATTTACAGAAATAATTGAAAAGTTTCCTCACTTCATTTAGATCATTAAAATGTGTTAGACTGCTCTTCTAATTTCATGTGCTTAGAATGACTAATTGAGATTTGATATTTAAAAAGACTTTTGACCTTTTGAATTTAATTAGCCAAATTAAAAAGTTAAATCTTAGTTACTGTTTACCTTTAAACAACTCAAAATCTGTTCACGTTTACTTTACTTTTCTTTATTTATTTACTTATTTTTGTTTAAAAATAAATAAATAAATAAAAAAAGAGATGTGTGCTTCATTGCTTAGAAGTGACCTGTTATTATGTTTTAATTTAATGTGGTAATTTGTTTTGTTTTTTTGCCATGATGTTGTCTCCATGCTAAGTTACTCCTCCTTCAGAGCGCTATTACAACATAATCAGTGTGCATGCCACTAATGAAACTACTGCATATCGCATCAGGTTTGTGAAGTTGTAGTGTAATGTTTTATATCCTGCTTTTGCATATTTATGGAGCATGAAAGACGGAGGCTTGTGCTAACTCTAAGGAGGATTCAAATAGCGTCCGGAAGAGATTACTAGATTACTCAAACATGCGTGGATGACATCTAAAACCTCCTTTAGGAATGTTTTTGATGAGGGAACCACCTCTCTTCCTGTCCTCTTTCCATTTTTCTCCTCTCTCCAGGTGAAATCCAGCTCCAGCCCACACACTGCACCTCTCTACCTGCCCCAGACAGGAGCTAATATGAAGAAACATACAAACAGGTCTCTTAGCTCTGAATTCAGAGGATTCCACTGCTACTGAGAACTCAATGTGATCCAAATACATGCATACTAAAGCTATTACAAAATGCAAAATATACCATGTACTAAAATATGATGTAAACTTTGAGCTTTTACTCATGTTACAATATTGTCCCCTCAAAAACAAAAACATACCTGGAATTGTACTTTGCTTCATTCATATTCAAATTCCTGGGCTTTGAGCTTCACAAAACACTCAGTTTGAAATTTCTCAGGATTGTTGCATCACAGGTTCAAACACTGCACAATTTTGAAACCATAAATCACTGGCAGACTTGTTTTAAGCATTTCTGTCTGTCAAATTGTGTTTGTTACTCCTGTAAGTTTAGATTAAAATGTCTGGGCATGTTTTTTTTTTTTTTTTTTTGAAGTAGCCATTATTTGAAGTTATAAATTATGAGACGTCAAAGACAGTTTCAAATAAAGCACAATATTGTTCTTTGAGACTAGTTTATGTATTTATTGTTTTTATTTTGTTGTATCCATGAGATATTACTTAGTACAGGGTGCACTATGTAACACCCTATGGATGGCTTGCATTGTGTTCTTAACCTCCTCCCTTGAAATTAATACTTCAATTATGAAATTAAATACATACAAATTTTCACCGGAGAATTTGAGTCTGATAAAATGAATATGCTCATTTAAATTTTTGGGTCATGTCACTATTACTATTACTAATAGAAATGATCAGGTTCAACATTTGTGAATTTAGATTTTGGATATTTCATGGCAAAGTACCATGTAATCAGTAGGGAAATCTCTTGCCCCCCATCACTGTCTGAAAATGACCAATAGACTAACCAAGGCCAGCTTTGAACCCACATTATTTTATAAGGCCTTTTGGCTTCGTCTACTCACTACTAAATCATCACTACTCGGCCACCATCTTGTTTCTCCTCTTTCTCCTCTTCTTCTTTAATCAATTTCCCTGAGAAACCTCGCAGTGGCTGTCCCCTGGTTCCTTTGTCTGACACCCTCCCGGGAGACTGTGGGTGGGAGTGCCTTTGCTTGCTCAGCTTTAACTTGTTTTATTCACACTTTCTAATCGCTGAGTGCTTTATTATTAGGTGTGGGACGGCGGTGGCCAAGGGAGCGCTTGGAAGATGCATTTAGCCGAATCATATTAATGGCGTCGTAAAACAAAGCTGTCAGCGGCGTTCTTAACCCCGCTGGCACAGACGCGGTGCCCGGGGTCGCCCTCTTCGACGAGTGCTTACAGGTGCTCCAAAGAGTACATCTCCATCATGGGCCCCGGATGGCATGTGCTAATAGTTTTACTCATTCTCCCTCCCCCCGGCCCCCGTGCATAATCATACAGGCATTTTTCAGCTAAATGGTGTTTGTCGGGGGTGGCTCTGGCATTAGCAGCACATATACTAACGGTCTTTCCCTCCGATAAACATGCTAACTGTAAATGGCTGGTTACGTTTGGAAAAAGCTTAGGCGCAGTGGCCAGTGTTAATATCCAGCTGACAGTCCTACCATTACACATGCTAACGGTCCTCCTGTTATCGCCTACATGCTAACAACAGCCCTACCCTAACATACGCTAACAGTCCTAATGACATGCATGCCAATAGTTGTTCCATGACATTTGTTATCTAGCCTCACTCAGGTGTTTCATTAATATTAGCCAATATTAGATGGAACCACCAACCTTTGAGTTGGTGGGCAAAAGCTCTATCCATTGAGCCCCACTGCCGCCACTGCTATCAATCAATCAATCAATCTTTATTTCTATAGCACCTTCCAACAGCCAAAGCTGACCAAAGTGCTGTACAACATTAAAAACAAGATAAAAACAATAAATATCATACAAAAAGGTCAACAAAGCACATTAAAATACCTTTAAAATACCAATTAAGATAAACCATTAAAATAAAGAAAGTGTCACAGGACCATTAAGTGTTAAAAGCCATTCTAAATAAATAGGTTTTAAGTTTGGCTTTGAACAGAGGCATTGGTATTGCTATTGGTTGTTCACAGTGTTTCATGGTCTTCTGTAGTTTGCCTGTAATTTGTTGTCTTTTTTGGGTAGATCAGCACAATTCTACAGTTAGGGCTACTCCTGAAAAAGTAAAATTTCCATTTAAGAACCACAAAGTACCAATCTTATCAAATAAAAATATTTACTAAAAAGTAGAAATTATTTCTTCGGCATTTGCCCCAAACTTCAAAATTTCCCACAACTTCAAACCAGATTTTGGTGACAAGTAGCCAACCTAGCAAAAGGTTAACAAATGCATGTTGTATTTTGATGAAGAAAACCAGACCACCTTGAAAAATCTTTCCTGACACAGGTAGAACATGCAAACCCAGAACCCTTACATAACCTGAAATCAAACCTTGAACCTCATTGCTGTGAGAGTGCCAACCAACCTGCCACCATTACTCCAACATACTGTATCTCCCTGACATCGTAATAGTGTTCAAACTGCTCCCACACGGCATTCGGGAGAGCCACAGCGGACACCTTGTGACAGTTCTGGTTTATAGCCTCATTTAGACTCTCACTTTTTACCTCTTCTCCATTGCATCCCTTCACTCCAGCCTCCTGCCTGCTCTCCCCTCACTTTTATCTCATTCACTGAACCAGAACAGGCGAAGATTTGCATTAGCGGCCGATTATGAACACCTATGACAGATCCTCTCCTCCACTGGGTGCCCCGCAAGGAGAAGAATGGCCTCCCCCATGTTGTCTTGCGCGGGGGGAGACACGGACCAAGCAATTAGAGTTTAGTGGTTAATGTGGAAGCGATCGCGGAAGGGGTGAGAAGGTTCAACTCTCCCGCTGCGTCGATGTCAGTTTCCAGGCAGTACCTTCGTCTTCGGCTGGTCTTTCTTCCCCCTCCTCTAGATGGAGGATGGTGGGGAGATGACAAGCTACCTGTCTAAACCTCCGGGGTGAAGGGAGAGGAGGCAGCAGAGTGGTCCCTGGGGGGAAAGGGTGACAGCTCGTGACGTAGGTTGTTCTTAACAGTGAAGGAGGAGAGGGAGAAAGAAGAGTTATGCATATTCATTGTTTATATTATATTTATACATTCGCATATAGGCAGACAGGAGCGCATGGTCCTCCTGGTTCATTCAAATGAGTTCCATGTTGGTGGTATAGCGTTGTACTGTTCATGCAGGAGTATGGGAGAAGTTTAAGTCAATTCATAATTTAATTTCCGAGATAAAATAGACATTTACTGATTACTAAAGCCAGAAAATAATGCAGTTTTTTGTTTTGCTTTGTTTTGCTTTTGTTTTCAGACAAATTTAGCGACTGTGATTACACTTGTGATTACAATTCACATAACATTACAACATTCTAGTCTCGGATAGTTTAACATATAGCTGGAGGAGAGGTCAGGATTCTTTGGTGGAATTTGCTGTTGAACTGTCAAATTGCAGATTTGTTGATCTGGTTTAGGATTAATATCCCTGTCATTACTCGCCCTATCCACATGAAACAAAAACAAGCGCAAAGTTCAGTGTCTTCTCTGTCAATATAAATAAACAAAAGTGAAATGATTTTTTCATAATAGTTCAGAAAGTGGTGTCATTATTCAAGCCCAAAGATGTGATTGTTGTCATTTGAAATGACTTTAAGCTAAAAGACTAATTTGACAAATTTGCGGAGCCACTTATAAACAATTAATTAATGATAAGGTGAAACAGCAAATCTCCCATAGTTACGTAGGCCCCTCCCCTCCATCTAAAATGATGACATCACTGAATTCTAGAAGATGAACACAACCTATTTGAGTGTATTGAATGTGTTAATGCTGTTTTCAGTTTTGTTAAAAAAGAAAGATCTAAAATATATATAACATTTAACAAATATATTTTCATAACTATACTCCAACTATTGAACTACATTCTTTGCAAATATGAACAGCTTCCTGATATATGCTGCATTTTAAGACATTTAAGATGTTTCCCATTCAAAAGATATATTGTGTGTTTAATTGTTAATCATTATTGCAATGGAAATTTTCATAATTCTGTAATGTAAGAGTGATTCTAACAAATTCAAACACAAATTCCTTTAATTAGTAGTCAAACAATCAGAGAATTATAGAATAAATAAAACATATGAGACAAAACACACTTTGAGTCAGTCCCTAGTGAAACTGTACATCCTTGTGTATCCATAATCTGCTACAACCACAGTGGACAAGGCCCTGGGGCGGTCAGGTCTCGGTAGCGTCTGCATTACTCACGGTTCACGGATCCCTTGTGGCTGCGTGAACCTGGCTCAGCGTGGCAGTATGTAGCACCCTGGGGAGTCCTTCTGGGTGGGTGCTGTGTGCCTCTGTGACAGGAGCGGTCTGCTGTTTACAGACCTGCCTAAAGCCTGCAGGCCTGCCACGTCCCACAACTTAACAACAGCATATTGTTCAGAGCATCCCCGGGTTAGGCTAACTCAGACAGGAGCAGACACTTCCTAGACAGTACGTGAGCCCATGTGCTGTGGGAAAGCTGCAGATCTGCGCACATGTAGGAAATGGTACAATGACCACGGAGCTGGGGATGTCTCTGAGCTTTAGGTTTGAACACTTAACACCAGCATATTGTTCAGCTTTTCTAACCAGACAGCCCCCATGGCACGCTACCTTATGTCACCAGACAACCTGGAAATCTCTATTGAAAAGTATGTTGGTTGCATAATAACCGTGGAACTAGGGGCTTTGAGCTTCAAAACTAAAGTACAATAGACTTGTCATTGCCAGTAGTAATTCATGTGTCTTAGAATCCTGTCATATGGTTCCATTTTGACCATTTAAAATAAATCATTGTTTTGTTTGTTTTCAGTTGTTGATCGCTATTGCTATTTGGAACTGCTATTAAACTCTTACCAGATTGATTTGTGCTGATCTGTGTAGTGTCTGAATTGAGTTCTACACATTACCAATCTGAGAAGCCTCTTCCTGAAAGTGACCAGGACCTATCGGGACCTGCAAATGAATAATCCAAGCTGACTGGTAGAAGTGTCACAACATTGGAAAATCAAACTTTTGTTAAATCCAGTTGTGAGAAAAGTGGAGAGATCTTTCATGTCCAGAAATACACAAAACGCTTCCCTCTGCATGTTTTTCCACAAACAAATTAAGTCTGTTGGCGACACCATGTTTCTTTTGGCTCCATGAATAGACAACGGCTGTTAATTTATTACATGACAGGTGTGATTGTTTTGACAGGGTGTGAGTAAAATCTGTATACAGTGTACTTTTTATACCTATGTAAAATGGATTTAGTACAAGTTTCCAAATGTACAGTATGTACAAACATACACAGTCAAAATTAGCAGTGCTTCTTTTTGTTTTTTTAAACTTGAGTCATTCCTCTTGTTGCCAACAGAGGGCATCAGACACCCAGTCCAAAAATTCTCTGTGAAACCGTAAAATGCTGAATGTTATACAAAAGTGCCCATTTAAAAATAAGGCTCTTAAATATGTCTTATAACTTCAGTGTTGTTGATAAAAAGGCCTATCACAAAAATCACTATTTAAACTTCAATAAGTGTCACATTATTATATTAGGCTCACTTCTTATTGTATCTTTATTACATTCAAATTGGGTTGAAGAATGAGAAAATACATTCTGATTTAACCGTTCATTTCAGCTCAAGTTAAGATGCTTCTATACGGATTATATTTCTGGTTACAGTGGCCTTCAATAAACTTGTTTAAATCTTATCTTATCTACTTTAAATGATCTGTAGCAGTATTTTGCACTTGAAAGTCTGTTATGAAAGGTGTAGACAGCACATGTCCTGTGGGAGAGGTCTGGTGATGGTACAATGACCGTGGGGGTGGCTTTAATCTTTAGGTTTGAACACTTAACACCAGCATATTGTTCAGCTTTTCTAACCAGACAGCCCCCATTGCACGCGACCTTATGTCACCAGACAACGATAACTACGATTACAATTATATTGCTAATCAATTAATCTTGCAATCATATTTTTATTCATTTTTAAGATATTAGTTTGTAGAAGACCCACGAAGATAAGAAATTTGACCTGGATGAATCCCTATGTCATTGTTATGTTTTCAGTGCAGTTCATAGTTTTTGCTTTATTGTCGAAAACAATCATGTACATGTACACAGAGTGAATTCGAAATTTCGTTTCCCCACTAACCAGGCAGGACAGTGATAGAGTGGGTAGGGGAGGGGCCGCTGCGCATGCGCGCGCCGCCGACTGGGAGATGCAGAGTAGAATAGATGCAATACAATCAGTGACAATTTAACAACATGTAATGACAGAAAAACAATTGGAGATATAACATACGGTGATCTTTTTCATTGGTAACAGAAGGAAGGGTGTGGGGGATCAGATTGGAAATCAATGAAATTGATTGAACCGAGAGCAGAGATCAGACCTTAACTAAAGACAGGGAACATTTTCTACTCATTCATTTCTAGTGTCAATGTCAGTGAGTGGGTGCCATGTTTATGTAGAGTCCAGATAACAAACCACATTCTGTTGCCTTGGAAGTGTTCATGCAGGGAGGCGAAGTCAAAACACAGATAACCATTCGAGCCACAGATTTTCACAGGGAGACATAATTATCCAGAGGGATTAATTAATTTAGCATTGATGAAATACATTTTTAGAGACCCAGGTAAACAATTTAGATTGAGTTGGGTTTTGCCAGACCCCCATCTTCATATCGCCATGAAGATTCATGAGAGATCTCATTAGTTCCTCTTGGCGCACGTTGCGCTGCGTTGGCTTTACACAGTTCTGTAAGCATGCCCCTGATGATAGCCAAACGTTGAGATGTTTCCTTCGGTTGAAATCCTTCCAAAAGGTCCTCAACCTGACCCACTTTCTGATGTAATCCTTTCACGAGATCTCCCACAGCTTCACAATGGCTCGAAATTGCTGCAGACAGCTTGGGGGACTCTTTGCTTGCTACCAGCTTACAATTTATGCGATAGATCATGGACAATCCCAGGCCAATTAACAGATGTCCAGCTATCAGAAATCCGAATACGTAAATATCCTCCACATCCTCCAGGTACATTGGTGCCAAACATACGACTTGCCACGCACGATACGAGTCCCTCGCATATCCAGCAGCAAAAGTACCATCCGGACACACCGCTTCTCCCGGAGCAGCACTCCTCCGTGAAAAAAGAGTATCAATCGTGCTGAGGGTCCAGCTGATCACATCCATATTTAGGAATTTGGAAATTTGGAAAATCTGCTCCAAAAAGCGAGAAAATGACGAAAACAAGAGAGGCACGCAGACAACAGGAGCAATAGATAAGAGAGGAAAGAGTTGTATGTATGGGCACTTTATTGCTGTACGGTTACAGCATCCTAGGGTGTAGTCACCCACACCCTACTGAAGATTGCTCTTCAACCTTGTACAACAAATTGCCTGATGAAGGGCTGAAATTTTGCTATTGATATTTTGCAGCTGATGTCATAAACATTCTCTGGGGGTGTGATGCTAACTGTATGCTCTGCTCTGTCTGCGGATTTATTAGATTTTAGGAGAATTGATGTTTTTTTTACAATCTGAGCCTTATTTCGGTAATAAAACAAGTTGTTTTACTCACTTTGGTGTCATATGGAGCACTTCCGGAGATGTTTTAGATTAGCAATATCCATAACGCGAGTTCTCGGGGCATATAATATATGCCCCGAGCGGTCTCCAAATAACTGCTCGGGGCACTGTAGCACTTTTCAAATCATAGAAGCTCAATGTCTTAGTCTACACTTTCATTTGAGTCAAGAGTGGCCTGTAATCCGAGATTTATCCATAATTTACAGCTTTGCGTTTCATGTTTGGGTCCCGGGAGCTGAGAGCGAAATAAACTGTGACTCCGCACATGCGCACTGGCCTCCTCATCTACTCGAAACTATGGATAAATCTCAGATTACAGGCCACTTTTGACTCAAACGAAAGCGTAGACTAAGACATTGAGCTTCTATGATTTTAAAAGTGCTAAAGTTTGTGTTATTTGGAGACCGCAAACATGTGCCCCGAGAACTCACATTACGGAGATCGCAAATCTAAAACATCTCCGGAAATGCTCCATATGACACCAAAGTGCTATGGGTGAGTAAAACAACTTGTTTTATTACCGAAATAAGGCTCAGGTTGTAAAAAAAAGCATTAATTCTCCTTTAAAGGTTCCTTAAATTAGACTTTAAAAGGTCCAGGCGCTTTGTGTTACAATTTTGTATGAAAAGCGCCTTATAAATATTGTTTGATTGATTGATTGATAGTATACTATTTTCTGATCTATGTTATGTTTCCTCATCAGAAACATACTTGGATTTGGGTTTTGTTTCATTCACACATGTTTACACAAATCCTGCATAGTTCATTTCTTAAAAGGAAAACACTCATGAGATGATCTGTGCTGTTTTACAAGTCTCAAACATAAAGTCACAGACTAGCTAGAATTAGCCAAAAGTTTTTCAGTTACTCACACTCGCCATTTTTTGTTGAAACTCAAACTCTTAAACAGAACCATGAACCCTTGTATTGATCACAGGCTCCAGAAAATGTGTTCTTTAAATCCATTTTGTGTTTTACTACCACCATTATACATGTAAAACACCCCCAGCATGATGTCACTGCAAAGTGTCAATTTTATAATTAAAGGTCCCATGGCATGAAATTTTCACTTTCTGAGGATTTTGAACGTTAATGTGAGCTCCCCTACCCTGTTTAGGCCCCCCCATGGCTAAAAGTTGCGAAATGTCTAAACTGAGCATTTGCGATCCTTTTCTGCATTAGAAAAAAACACAGCTCAAACGGGCGATTCTCAACAAGGCACCTTATTGACGTCAGCTCGAAAAATGCAGCTCCACCCCCCGTCTGTGTCTACTCAGCGTCTCTGTAAATCACGCCCAGAGAGTTTGGACCGCGAATGCGCTAGGCAATGCGAAATGCGTTTTTTTATTTGCCTGGAGGCACGTCTGAGTGTTTCTAGGCTCGGAAGTCCTTTATCTGAGCCTCTGGACCTTTGAACAGCAGTGGTTTAATTTTATTTTCTGTGGAAATGTGTTTAATTTTCAATGGAACGCTTCTCATCTCACCTCCGCGCAAAAATGCATCAGAAATGGATCAGAGAGCGCACAGCTGAGAGCTGAGAGCGGAGAGTTTGGCCACGCCCCCACCCTCTACTATAGGCCATCTCTGTCCTCCACATTTGCATTCAAGCAACAACTCCCATAATGGCCTGTTCAGAGAGAGAAAAATTACTCTTTCTCATCTTATCTCTGTTTCTCATGCACTGAGTGTTGATTTTGAAGAAGGATTCATTTACAGTATTAGGGAACCATTAAGGAGCCATATAAAAGCATCAAGAAGTACCATGTCATGGGACCTTTAAAATACTGGTGCTGCAAGCAAGACAGTGTGTGGATTACTTTTTTAAAATAATAAAAAAAAAACTTTAGTGATCCTCATGGTGGTCCTTATATCCTCCTCAGATCTTCAGTAGTCTTTGTTTGCGTACCATCATGCCCATGTGTTTGACTGTTGTAGGGTCCTCCTCACATTTTCAGTCCTTTTGCTGTAGTTGTCCTCTTGCATGTTATGACTATAGTGATGTCCTCCTCAGATCTTCCTGGTGACCGTGTGGCACTGGGAGCTCTTCATGCTGCCCCTCTTCCTCTTCGTCCTCATCGGGTGGAACTACTTTCAGCTGGGCGCTGGGAAAGTCACCTCCAACCAGGACTTGGTGAGTGGTCCACATACAACAAGTCAACCCAGCCAATTACAGATGCAAAATACACAACAACTACATGTTTTAATCTGGATATGGGTACTTTTACTTGTCCATCCTGATTATTTACTTATTGACTTCCTAATATTTTTCACTGGTTGTAAATATTTTTCTTATCTTGGAAGACATAATCTACTAATCCAGTATTCAGTTCCAGTATTGTATCAGCCGATATCGATGCTGATTATTTAATTTTTTTGCTCTGAATAACAATTTAAAGGTCCTATATTATGCAAAAATGATTTCTTGTGAACTTTAAGCCATGTTATAATGCTGTTACATCATCAAAACATACATTTGAAGTTATGCTCTGTTCCACCTTGTGATGTCATGTAATGGTATATTCTAAGATAAACAGCTACCTTTTATCTTTAGTTCAGTGGAGTTTGGCAATTCCAGGGCTGAAATTATCCAAATGATTCTGGTGACGGTGTACAGAGTTTTAAAGGAAAATTAACGTTTTTTTTTTACAATCTGAGCCTTCTTTCGGCAATAAAACAAGTAGTTTTACTCACCCATAGCAGTTTGGTGTCAATTGGAGCAGTATCGCAGAACTTATGTTGAGCCGTTCTGTTCTACTAATGATCCCGTATCCGTTAGCGTGAGTGCTCGGGGCATTACTTTGCGGTGTCCAAATAACACAAACTTTAGCACTTTTCAAATCACAGAAGATCGCTGTGTCAGGGTAGACTTTTAGTAGATTCCAAAACGGCCTGAAACCCAATATCCAGCTATAGTTTCATTTGATGACGTCATCAGAGAGGACAGTGCGCATGTGTGAACTCAGCTGTTTTGTAAACAAAGCTAGTCCGAAAGAAGCTAACACCGCTCTGAACTTTACTTTTCTGTTGCGATATCGGGTTTCAGGCCATTTTGGAATCTACTAAAAGTCTACCCTGACACAGCGATCTTCTGTGATTTGAAAAGTGCTAAAGTTTGTGTTATTTGGACACCGCAAATCAGTGCCCCGAGCACTCACGCTAACGGATACGGGATCATTAGTAGAACAGAACGGCTCAACATAAGTTCTGCGGTACTGCTCCAATTGACACCAAACTGCTATGGGTGAGTAAAACTACATGTTTTATTGCCGAAAGAAGGCTCAGATTGTAAAAAAACGTTAATTTTCCTTTAAGTGGAGAGTGGAGCACTTCCTGTATTACCACATTGTGACATCACAAGGTCTGACAGAGTGGTTTCTGTCAGAGTGGTTTGAGAGAAGAACTGATCAAAAATAAGTATAATATGCACCAGTGTGCAAGACTCCCAGTCTGCTCCATCAGCCCCTCAACTCAAAACTCATATATATTCCAAACTCATATTGTCATATCTTGGCAGACAACACCACAAACTTATATCAGCTTGTGTTATGCAATCCCACAGAAGCATACATACAATGCACCACACAACAGAGCGGGCGTCATTGAGAACACTTAGAGAACACAGCGCGATTGATCCCCGTGCACGTACCCGCCCCATGCATACAGTATATCCTCCCTGCTCATGTAACCACGGTGATTAGACTGCTTTCTCCAGTCTCCAGAGGCCCATTAAAACATCAGGAAATAGCTCTGGTCGAAAACAGCGCATATATGTGAGCATCTCCTCCTCCCAATTTACAACATAAAGACGGAACATGTTGAAGTGTCAAATCAAGACCTTATTAGTTATACAATTCCACTGGAGGTATTAGATTTTGTGTGAAATTAAATAGCTGGTCTTGGTTTAAAATTGAGGCGGTGGGCTGCAATTGAAAGAATTTGCTCTCAATGTGTCAAAATGCGCTTTTCTTGTCTGTGTAAAGGTCAGGGTAATTACAGGGCACACGTTTGTTGGTCTGTGTGATTCTGTACTGTAGTAATATTTACTGATTTTGGAATGCCTATGAAGTACAAGAAATCACGCTATTATTATCAGTTGTACCCCAAACAAATCGATTCAGTGGTCATGCCGTGAGTGCCCTCCTGTGCCTAGGATGCCCCTGATTCTGACTGTGAGGGGGGGTTGCCACTCCACAGATCTTGCAAAATGTTTGGAATGACACTTATGTATATTTTATTTGTGTTATAATGTTGTTTCCTTATCACAAACTTACCCGCAGTTGTGTTTTGTTTCATTTACACAAATTCTGCATATTTGGGCTGTGTTTTTCTCTCAAACAGAAAACACTGTGTTTAACCTTGTAATATCATGTGGTATTACAGAAAGTGCTCCACTGTGTTTAACACCTTCACCAGAATCATTTGAAAAATTTCAGCCCTGGAAGTGCCCATTTCTACTAAAGAAAAGGTAAAAGGTAACTACCACTTCATGGCATCACAAGGTGAGACAGAGCATTTTGAGCTTAGGAGGTGTAGACACACTAAGAATGCAGGATTACTCAGACGTATGCGCATGAAACAACTCCAGGTATGCTTTTATGATGTAACAACATTCTAACATGGATTAATGGTCAGAAGACTTAATGTTGACCTTTAATTCAGGTACAAATAGAACATAAAAAAATAATAAAATCTATAATTTCTCAAATCCATTTTAACATTCCAAATTCCAGCTATTCAAATATATGCAGTAATTTTCACAATGCTTCCTCCTTGCCCCATGGCCCCGCATTGTGCGTTTGTCCCTGGGTAATGTTAAACCCACATACCGCACACCCTCATCTCCAGCGCATCACCCGCCTGCCCCACACCTGACCCACCGGCCCCGCCCGCCACAACCGCGCCTCGCTTGGGTCAGGGATGACTCGATACGAAGCGATCTAAGGCAACAACATCCAAATGAAACGTTGTGTCCCCTCCCTCTCTCCGCTCCTCTCTTGCAGTTTCCTCCGTACGTATGTTGTTCTGAAATGAGATTGCTTTGGTGTGACAGAGCTCAGGTGCAGAGGGCTCAGTGTCACCCAGCGCTTTTGTGTGGGGTCAGGCCTTTGATGCAGTCGCCATGGAAACAGGCCTCCTCCCAATAGGGGTGAATGTACTCAAAGGAAATTTCATTACGGAGGTGTTGGTTAAAAATGGTCCAGTGCCCACGTCCCAGCGCTCTGGTCTTACCCTCTGCTCTCGTCTTTTCTCCAGGTGAACATCGGCATGGCGGAGGAGGACGAAGACGACGAGAAGGTATTTGAATCGTCTCTTTCTGTGTCGCTGTGAGGGTAATGCCTCTACACTCAGAGCACAATGAAAACAAATAGATGTTTTCCATTCACTGTGGCGTCACATAATAGCATCGGGCCGCAGTTTAAAAGTTTCAAGGTAACTGTAAAAATGTGTTTTGTGTGGCTGCATATGTATTAGATGTGTCTGACCTCATTGTGATAACAGGAGAAATAGCATGTTCTAGCACTGTAGTGGCACAAAGCACATCACACTGTTTTCTGAGGGTGCACAATAATGGTAATGCATCGGTCTATTATAGCACATTTTTCATACATTTCAAAAGATTGAAGAGTCTTGCATGAGGGCGCAACAATAATATGCACAAAAGCATTATTTGAAATCAGTATGGATGTGGTGTGTGAGTGAGTCCTAAAATGCCTCTCTGATCTGAATGGTCACTACCTAAACCCCAACACCCCAACCCCAACATGAGTCAGTGCTAGTGCAGCCTCTGCGGCTCAGGGAGCGAATTCTGGAGGTTCTGGCATCACATTCTGATATGAAATCACTTTCTGATATGACATTACATTCCGGTGTAAAATCACATCCTCATATGAAACCACATTCTGATACAAAAACCACATTCTGATATGAAATCACATTCCAATATACAGTATTCCAGTATAACATGACATCACATTCGTTTATGACATCACATTCTGTTATAACATCGAATTCCAATATGACATCACATTCGTTATGACATCACATTCCAATATTGCCTGGAAGAATCCATGACTCATCGCTGTACCAGCGGCGAGTCTGGTAATGCTTGGTCCAGAATGCGCTGTCGTTGCGCGTAGACAGACAGCTAAGTGAACCAATCAGAGAACAGTTAACGGACAGCGACGTGAACCAATCAAACAAAAGAAAAGAAAGAAAAGAAAGGCCTCTAGAGCTGTCAGCTGCTGTGGTTTTAAGGAATCGATGTGTTTTAGGTCATTTAAGACCAATTTTACAGCTGAATGGAAGGGACGTTCAGTTCTCCGATGCGCCATCTTGATTCAAAACTGAGGAGGAACTTCCGCTGCCTAAGAGTGACGTTGCGGGCAAAGGCGGGTGCACTGACGTCACCATCTTTGAACGAATCAGAATCGCGGAGTCCGTTGTTAACCGGGGGAGCGAGGGTGGAGCGAGGGTGTCCAAATGGTATCTCGCTGTATAGGAAATACAGAGAGATATCATTTGGCTGGCCAGGTAAATTCCAATATACAATGCACTCCAATATGATATGATATCAAATTCTGATATGACATCACATTCCGATATAAACACATTCTGATATGAAATCGCATTTTGATATTGTAGAAAGAAAGTGAATTTGGAGCACACAGGTGTAGCAGCGTTTCTATATTAGTGTCTATGCCTACATCACATTCCCATATGACCTCATTATGTTTTAAAAATAGGATTCTGTTATATAAAGTTCACATTTTAAACTTGTCCTGGAGAACTGGGAAATCGGCCTGTGAACTGACACCTAGTGTCCTCTATGAGCATGTTAGGTCATTGGCAGTCCAGGTTCATTTGTGATTGTATTATCAGGGCTCTCAAGTTTTGAGCGGGGTCGTGCGTGAGACTGTAATTTCCGAGGAGCGGGAAGGGGGGGGCGAGTGAACAATTTTTCCCGGGGCTTGAATTGCGTGAGAAATGCCGTGTGAGCTTTTAAACTACAAAGCAACTAATGAGAGTTATATAAATGAAGTTATTACTTGATGGTTCTCAGTTTGTTTTATCATCACCGCACTTTGTCAGTGCGCGCTGAGAGGGGCGGGGAGGAGGGACCGGGGCGGGGGGGAGCGGGACATTTTTAACGGATTCATGTAAGAGTCTGGTTAATGCACCGGGCCCGTGTCTCACCATGGGCAGTTCGGGTCTGCACCGCCCGTATTCCGCGCGTATTCCGCCGGGGGGGACACGGTACGCACAGACGGAGACACTGGGACCGGAGTCGGTGCGTCTCAGAGGAGACGTGGCACCGGGACTGAGGCTCAGGACGTGCCCGGGGGACGGCGCGTCTGCTCCGGCCTCGCTCGGACCGTGCGCCCGGAGCAGGGGGAGTTTTTTTCGCTGAAAACGTGCGGAGCCTGCATAAACTAAGCCACACAGACCGATTTTCTGGGCACAAAAAAAAAAAAAAGAAATCAGCGTGAGAAATGCCATGTGTGGCGTGTGAGCGTGTGAACACGTCGAATTGCGTGTGTCACATTCTCAATGCGTGAGACTTGAGAGCCCTGGTATTATCAACTGTTCATTTAAAAGTAGTCTGTAAAGTGCACATGAAAAATAATAATCCAAGTACCAATTAATAGTTTTTCAGTGGCATTTTAGTAAAGCCTTTTGTACAAAGTTGGACTCTCTCCTTATGTGATACATTATTTACTATAGAATGCCAGTCTGTGGTTGGACAGTTGGAGTATCCACTTACTTACCACCACCATCTTCTCCACAGCCTCAAAGAGGTCACTCCAGATAACTACTGACTACCCCAAGTAAATTTTTCACAAAAACAATGTCAGATGCAATTTACGAAACTTTCTATTCACTTTTCCACTGGTGCTTCTCTTCACGGCACAAATGAGGCACAGCTAGCACGCTATGCTAACTCCACTCTGCCCCCGAGGTTAGCTAACCCTTTTCCACTCACAAACAAATCCAAAATGTTTATTAATACATCTCTAGTGTGTTAGCCAAAACAAAGCAACAGGAAATCTTTAAGTAGCCGGAAAATTATACTACCCCCTCAGCACATAAGATTCAATTAGGCTCATGCTTACTGCTAGCGCGCTATAGCTGCGTTTAGGAGTCAGTGGGAAGAAGAGGAGGGATATTGCAAAACCAGCCCGGAGCCTTGCAGCGCTGACCCCTGCGTGGAGAGTCTAGCCCAGATTCATATCCATAATGCGCTCAATATATTCTGCCTGTGTGACCCGGGGCTACACAAAGACTCTCCTCGACAAAATAAAATAAAAATAAAGAGGCGTCCACCACCAAATCTAGTCGGAAAGGACAGGCTAATTCAGCAGTCTGCACAGCTACGGGATCCGTGGGAGTAATAGGGCTAAACAAACACCAGAGCTCATAAATGCGTCCTATAATATGGGCTGTAAAGAGCTCATATGGTGCTGCTTTGTGCTAGTTTAAAAAGTTTTGGATGTTGAGCTTTGAGGTTTCACCTTTAAAACTTTAATAATGTGTGTATTTAGGGAATGAGCGGAATACTTCAACCCTCATTACAGATCATAGAAAATTATATTTAAATGTCCTATATTACGGAAAATTTACACTTGTTGTTCCCTTAAAAAATATACCATGACTTGTATGTTGTTTCATTCACACATGTTTGAGTACTTTATTATTAGTCATTCTATATCCCCAAAGCTCAAAATACCACCTTGTGATGTCATTTTGGTAGTAGTTTTCAAGTTTTCAACAGCTACCTTTTATCTTAGGTTCAACAGAAATTGGAAATTCTAGGACTGAAATTATTCAAATGATCCTAGTGAAGGTGTAGACCGCAAGCACATCACAAGGAGGTGTTTTTTTCTGTTTGAGAGAAGAATCCTAAATACACAGGGTTTGTGTGTTAAACGTGCAAATGAAACAAAACACAACTGTTAGTATGCTTGTGATTAGGAAACATTATAATATCAGAAAATAGCATCATGTGGGACCTAAAAAGAAACAGGTTTGTAGTTTTATAGTGGTATCTATGTAAATTACAGTTGACTTGGAGGAGAATATTGGAAGAATGAGGTAAGAAATCATGTTTGCTAGATGCATGTAAAACCAGGCCAGAATGCCTGATTTTGGTTTTATTTTCCCATCATCATCATCATTGACACCATGCCTATGCTAATTCTAAACACATGATTAATAGTTACAAGTATATACCCCCTGTTCTACCACCATGGATACTTTGACATTAAAGATGCAGTATGCAACTTTTTGGAAGGCGCACGGTTCAGTGACCTGCTCAGAGTACGGCGTCATGTTTTTCAGTGCAGTGAACACACAAAAAATGACAAAGACATGCTTATAATTTAGTTCATATTTTAGTTAAAAAGTACTGTGGCTTTGGACCTCCGCCTATTCCGATATCCCTTCATTACGACATCTATTTAGACAAGGTGGTATTACAACATACCACTATTTAGCCGTGCGGGTTTTCCGACACTTTCCGACACGACGCTCCTCCGACATGTCATACAGTAATCCCTCGTTTATCCCTCGGGTTAGGTTCCAGAAATAAACCACAATAAGAGAAATCCGCAAAGTAGGACAACTTTATATTTTACAATTATTCTACATGTTTTAAGGCTGTAAATGCCTCACCACACACATTATACGCTTTTCTCAGACTGGAATTAACCTTTTCTCACATTTCTCTCTCGTTTAAACGTTGAAACTTTCATAGATTTTCAACAAAATGTATTAATAGTGAAGCGTGGGGGGAGACACGGCCCCGGAAGCCCCGCCGGACGGGCCAGGAGCACGGAGACATGAGTCACTGGATCCGCAGGAAGCACCGCGCTCATCCAAAGGCACTGCCACGTCCCGGGATGCGACGCGCACCAACCCCTTGGAGAAGTGCGCGACATGTGCACTCCTCATCGTGGTCAAAGTCATGACAGAGCAGCATGACCAGCGCGAGGCCGGGCGTACACCGGGGCTGCGAGCACGAGATCGAACCGCGGCGCCCGGACCGCGTCCTCTCAGCCCGAGCCACAAACCAAGATTCAAGATTGTTTATTTGTCATATGCAGAATCAACACAAGGTCAACAATGCAATGAAATGCTTAGGATCAGAAGAACCGTTGACTCGCTAAGATAGTCAGAAGTACTAATAACATGCAATAATAGTACATGGTAAAAAAAAGTGTTGTAAAGTGCAGGGGAAGAAGTAAACAATATAATAAACAATATAATAAACAATATAATAAAATATGTAATAAAAAAAACAAGGTACAATGTACAAGGTGCAGGTAGGATTAAATCAAGATCAAATAAGGTGTAAGTATTTCACAGATTGCACATAATATGGTGTGGTGTAGGTGTTGCATGTGGATTTCGTATTGCACATAGTGTGGTATAAATGTCGCACATAGTGTGGTATAAATATTGCACATGTAACAGTAATTTACAGTGAGGTAGTGACAAACATGATATATTCATATAGAGCAGCAGCAGTAAACATAATTATGCATAATGAAAGGTAGTTTAGTGCAGTATTATTGAGAGTTCAGTATTATTTAGAGTATTACCCAGAGTTCAGTAGTCTGACAGCTTGGGGGTAATAGCTGTCTTTGAGTCTTTTTGTGCGTGCTGGCAGGCTCCTGTATCGTCTACCAGAGGGTAGCAGACGGAAGAGTCCTTGTGCCGGATGAGTATGGTCCTTAGTGATGCTGCGTGCTTTACGCAGACCCCTGCTGCAGAACCAGCCGCATGAAACCAGCAAAGAGCGGCACGTGGTGGTTTAATCATGGTTTAGACCTGGTCTAGTCACGGTTTAGTCCAGGTCCAGTCCAGGTTTAGACCTGTTTTAGACCTGGTCTAGACCTGGTTTAGTTCTGGTCTAGACCTGGTTTAGTCCACATTTAGTCCTGGTCTAGTCCCGGTCCCCCCCGCATCCCCCATCTATCAATCTGCAAAGGTCTACAGTCTCTTAGCCAATCAGGACGCAGAACACAATGTTACACTATAAAAAAAAATCCGCGAAACAGCGAGGCCGTGAACAGTGAACCGCGATAGAGCGAGGGACCACTGTATATATATTTTTTGACAGTTGCGATAGTCTACCTTAGTGCGTCTCTTGCTCCCTCGCAGCCTCCGTTTTAGATTAGATATTTTCCCGAAGGCCGGGATATGCTCTTTTTTTAAAAATGCGTGACTGTTTCCCACGACTATCGGGACATTTTCTCACTGTCTGATATCCTATGTGGCTGAAGTGTTCTCTGATCAAGTTCTTTGCTCCGGCCCAAGCATCTTATGATACATGGGAGCGCAACGTATAATAGGCTATCACATTAATACTATTCATGTTGAAAAAGCGGAACGTTTGAAAAATATTAAAGTGACGCAATTTCGACAATAAAAGTAGTGGGATGCTTGAAAAATAATGTTTATGCCGCTTCTCCGAAAATTAGAAGTGAATGTCTAAATAGCAGCATCTAACCACTATAATCATTATAATTCTCGTTCACACATATTTTAATTATTTATTCATCAAACTGATTCATTGTAGTTTCATGTTCAACACGCTCGTACCAATGTGTCCAAATCTGCTAACTGACAATAACAATAATTCTCAGCAGTTAGCACTTCTCCTTATCACTGCTCATGTCTGCTTTCCCAAATCGTACATGTGCTGACAGCTAACAACTAAAGGCGATATGAGCTACGGCAATACTTCTCACAACATTGGACTTCCCCTTTAAACGCCTCGGTGCGGTCTTGGCTCAGCCTCCGCAGACCCGTTCACACTCTTCTCAAATGAGATCTCCGCTTTCATGCGCTAATTAAGCAGTCGGCCATGTTTGTTTTAAGATGTCAGAGCCCATTTAGCGTAGCCCGTTTGAAAAGCTTGTTATGGTTTCTCTGTCACCCCAATGCGCTATTCTGCCGCTACATCAAGACGCTAGCTTTACACCTCCTATCAACGCAAATATCTAAGGTTAAAGAGTGATCAGTGTTGAATTTAACAACTTCAAAGCTCCACGGTTCTTTTCTTTTTTTTTTTCCTTCCACGAACATAAAAACACTGTTCGCTCTCTAAGGAGATTACTATTTCTTCGCCAGTACGTTCTTTCCCCCATGAGAAACTGAATATGCTATCCCTAAGAGCTAGCACGTATGACGCTAAGAAGAAACGAAAGGCTGTGTTACCCGTGCAGTAATCCGGAACAGACGCGGGGCCCCTGGACAAATCTATCCGGCGGGCTGGTGTGGGAAGGGTGGTGGGAAGGGTGGTGGGTGTGCGGGGAGGGCAGACAGATTACAAATTACGTGTTTGGCAAAGTGACTTCCTGTTTCGCCGCAAGGTATCCAGACAATATTTAATCATGACATAAAGAAACAAGGACGGTAATAGGAGTCCCATTTTGGTTGTAGTGGAGCCCCAGGCAGGAGCACTGTTTTGGGGAGAGTGGTTCCAGCGCTGGGGGAGATGTTGGATGTAGTGGTTGGTTGCGGGGGCCAGTTGGTTGGGATGGGGGCCGCAGGGGTCATCTCGGGGCCCGTTCTGACCTTGACTGCAGAGCTTGTTTTGGACAGGACCACACTAAAGGAGCCCGGGCGGTGACCCAGAGCAGAGGGACTTGGGGAGATCAGGAGTCAGTACCAGAAACAAGTGATACTCTGAGAAGTAAGATTGTACGTGACATGGAGGGAGCAGTGAGACATGTCCATCTAGTTCACATGAGAGTTTTATGTTTTTGGAAGAATATAAGAAGAGTTTTGAAAGACCATGCTTTATTTGGGTTCTTTTAAATACTTTTTCACACCTTTGCAGTGGTTAGTGGTAAGAGTGTTCGCACACAAACCCAAACCCAAACCAGTGTGAGTGTGTGTCTATCACGTTGTGGTAGATTTTAGCAACAGGAACAGCATTTCTATGGAAACAAGCAGAGGAGGGGGGCTCCTCCAGGCCAAATAAGAGTCAGGTTTGTGGATATGCAAGCCCACTCAGAGTAACAAGTGCAATAAAAAACAACAAAAATGTAAAATACACACTACCAGTCAAAAGTTTGGGTATATCTTGTTTTTAATGTTTTTATCTGTATGTTACTACTTTTACTACTTTCTACATTAGTAGTCAGTTATTCTATATGAAGTAAGAAATATGGAATTATGTAGTTAAGTTAAGTAACATTAAGTTAAAGGTCCCATGGCATGAAATTTTCACTTTCTGAGGTTTTTGAACGTTAATGTGAGCTCCCCTACCCTGTTTTAGCCCCCCCCCCCCATGGTTAAAAGTTGCGAAATGTCTAAACTGAGCATTTGCGATCCTTTTCTGCGTTACAAAAAATCGGAGCTCAAACGGGTGATTTTGAACAAGGCACCTTATTGACGTCAGATTGAAAAAAGAAATGCAAATGCAGTTCCACCCCCGTCTGTCTGAACTCAGCGTCTCTGTAAATCACGCCCAGAGAGTTTGGACTGCGAATGCGATAGGCAATGCGAAATGCGTTTTTTTATTTGCCTGGAGGCACGTCCGAGTGTTTCTAGGCTCGGAAGTCCTTTATCTGAGCCTCTGGACCTTTGAACAGCAGTGGTTTAATTTTATTTTCTGTGGAAAATTATTTTTCAATGGAACGCTTCAAATCTCTCCCCTGTGCAAAAACAAGGAAATGGATCAGCTGAGAGCTGACAGCCGAGAGCGGAGAGTTTGGCCACGTCCCCACCCTCTACTATAGGCCAGCTCTTTTCTCCTCATTTGCATTCAAGCAACAACACCCATAATGGAGTGTTCAGAGAGAGAAAAATGACTCTTTCTCATCTTTTCTCTGTTTCTCATGCACTGAGTGTTGATTTTGAAGAAGGATTCATTTACAGTATTAGGGAACCATTAAGGAGCCATATAAAAGCATCAAGAAGTACCATGTCATGGGACCTTTAAAGAAATCCTCATAGTAGCCATTCTTTGTATACATATTTTGTTATTTAACTTTTTTCTTTGCTAAATAATTTCATATACTTTACTTCATGTATTTCATGTCTTTCATAGGTGTAGAAAATGTAGAAAATAGTAAACACACTCAAACAAAAATAAAACATGGTATGAGATGGTGTGCACATTTCCTTTGAAAAGTTACATACTGTGGCTTTCATCATAATCCTGTCCTGTTCACCAGTAGTGCAGTGGATTGAGCTACTACTACTACTACTACTACTACTACTACTACTACTACTACTACTACTTCATACTATCAAATCCGTAGAACTATAATAAAATGTGAAGGTGAACCCAAGACGGCGTTGTATTATTTTCAATCACCTGTGCTCATTGGTGCATGGGCCCAAAAATAATTTCCTCTTCCACATTTACTTCTTCAATACGGTCGAGCTCCTCCCACCCGTGTAACGTCTGTAACGTGCACGGCGTGGAGCGCTTGGACCAACCAGGGCACAGCGTGTAGCATTTTGGCCAATCAGAGCGAGAGCTGCTAGAGCAGAGCAAGCGCGGGCTCACAGCGGGACTGGGCTAAGTCTTACAAAGCTAACTTTTAGGCGCTTTGAGGATATAAACATTTGAAAAAGTTTATGTTGTGAAAATAGAAAAGAATCCCTATAAAAATCCAACCTTTATGAGAGTTGTCGATGTCCTGTCATCTGAACATGGGCAGTATGAATTCCCCAAAAATGCATTGTGTTCTGTGAGATTCTGAGAGGGAGGAATACCTTATCCAGTTTTTATTATAATTCCATGATCCAATCCCTCCTGCAGATAGAGCAATCCAGCCATTTTAAATTCTAATCTGAGATCTATTAATTTTAATCCATACATAAACATCTGCTTAAAATATGGTTTGAAACACCTGTTCAAATGATAAAGCCTCATCAAACAGCAATACTCAAAAGTAAACAAACCACTGTATCTTAAAGGTGCATTGTTTTGTTTTTGTGTTTCTTTCAACTCAGCTGATAAGGAAGCTAATTAATAATTTAAATTATGTTTTGGAAGACGGGGGTGGGATTTAATAAGTTTTCTTTTTCCAAATCCTTTTCGAGCAAAAAAACAAAAACAAAAACAGGTATTTGACTGTGTATTGGTTACCTCTATTTAATTCCGTGTGTTGACCTGCTCGAAATGAATAAATAAATGAAATGAAATTGTGTAACTTTTCTGGTTTCAGTGTGGTATTAAACCTTTCTATCATCATAGTGACCGAACCAGACCAGGTCAGTTCCAGGTCAGATCTGCAGCGAGGCAAGCCCTTTCGCAATCACAATGTCTGTTTTTCTAGATATTTTTGAGTTCTAAAACCACCAGTAATTGAATAAATGTAAGGTAGAACTGTTTAATAGAACTGTGGAATATTCCAGGCAGAAAAAATGATATATTCATAGAAAAAAAGTAAGTGACGGACCCCCAACCAAAAAATTACATAGTGCATCTTTAATATTTTATAATAACTTTTCTTCCTACCACTCAAACTCCCGTTAAACCACATTAGCTGAGCTCTCCCAGTCTGAAGATGTTTACTTCTCCACGATCTCCTCTGTAGACCTCCCGCTACCGTCTGCTTTGGGCTCTTCCAATCTGCCATATTTGGGCCTCATTTATGCCTAACCATCTCATTCTCACACTCAAATCTGTTACTTAGCCCGTTTCCCTCGCTGCTCACAGATTTTCACAAAGCAGAACAAAACCAGGAATGCAGACACACAAAAGCGCCCTGGGACTTCGCTTTCTTCTCGCAGATCTTAAAACGGCGAGGCTTGGTAATCGCATCGTCTTTGCTTCTTGTTGCTCACTTCACAGAACCTCTATATCTGTTCCTCTGTTTACTAAAGACCATATTCTAGCTCTTATTTATGGATTAATGCGTTTGGCGTGTGTGTCCTTTGTGGTTAGCGCGCGGAGATAGCGTTTCTTATCAGATTTAAAAGTCTAAATCGTGTAATCTGCCCACTTAAGGCTGGCTAAATGAAAAGGATGTTGGTAAATGATGAAACGCCATCTTAAGTAATCTGTCTCCTCTGTTCACAATGTACACAATTCTGTATTTACTTTGAGAATTATATCTAAAGAGCTCATTTGATGTTTCATTTGGGCTGAAGTACCAAAGTCGGCATTGTTGTTTAAACCTTAAAGGGGCTATATTACGTTATATTCTGATCTATGTTATAATGTTGTTTACTCATCACATACATGGAGTTGTGTTTTCTTTCTTTCCTCATTATTATCACATAAACCCTGCATATTTAGAGTTTTTCCTCTCAAATAGAAAACACGCTTTTCTACCTTGTGATGTCACGAGGTAATACAGGAAGTGCTTCACTCCACACCTTCACTAGAATTGGATCATTTCAGTCCTGGAAATGTCAATCTCTGCTGCACGAAAGGTAAAAGGTAGCTGTTAACTTACCACTTCATGACATCACAAGGTGGGACAGAGCATTTTGAGCTTTGCAGATGTAGACAGATTAAAGGGTTACTCAAACATGTGGGAATGAAACAAAACACAACTCCAGGTATGTTTTTGATGAGGTAACAGCATTATATCACGGCTTTCAGCTCACAAGAGTCAATTTTGCGTAACATAGAAACTTTAAAGATCCCATGACATGGTACTTCTTGATGCTTTTATATGGCTCCTTAATGGTTCCCTAATACTGTAAATGAATCCTTCTTCAAAATCAACACTCAGTGCATGAGAAACAGAGATAAGATGAGAAAGAGTAATTTTTCTCTCTCTGAACAGGCCATAATGGGCGTTGTTGCTTGAATGCAAATGAGGAGAAAAGAGCTGGCCTATAGTAGAGGGTGGGGGCGTGGCCAAACTCTCCGCTCTCCGCTCTGAGCTCTCAGCTGATCCATTTCCGCGTTTTAAGAGCGGAGGAGGAAAGGAGAGCCTTTTCAATGAAAAAAACACATTTCCACAGAAAATAAAATTAAACCACTGCTGTTCAAAGGTCCAGAGGCTCAGATAAAGGACTTCCGAGCCTAGAAACACTCGGACGTGCCTCCAGGCAAATAAAAAAACGCATTTCGCATTGCCTAGCGCATTCGCAGTCCAAACTCTCTGGGCGTGATTTACAGAGACGCTGAGTTCAGACAGACGGGGGCTTTTTTCGATCTGACGTCAATAAGGTGCCTTGTTCAAAATCGCCCGTTTGAGCTCCGATTTTTTGCAACGCAGAAAAGGATCGCAAATGCTCAGTTTAGACATTTCGCAACTTTTAACCATGGGGGGGGGGCTAAGCAGGGTAGGGGAGCTCACATTAACGTTCAAAAACCTCAGAAAGTGAAAATTTCATGCCATGGGACCTTTAAACATGTAGAATTTCACCTCAGATTACTGTTAGTTCTGCTGGTGTGCTCCTTCCCTGTCCAAACCAGCACAGACCAGACTGAAGATGATCCATGACACAGATAGTGCTCTTGGCCTCGATGAGAGCTGCATATTTGTGATAGTTTGTCCTTTTTTGGCATTGGGGTGCAGATCCAGATACACTTGTGCTGTGAGAAGGGGTATGCACATGCAGGGTGTGTGTGTGTGTGTGTGTGTGTGTGTGTGTGTGTGTGTGTGTGTGTGTGAGAGAGAGAGAGAATGGCTGTCTCCCTGTCCAGAGGTGATGCAGTCTCGGGCTGCCTGACAGTGGAGAGGACTCCCAGGGCCACTCACAAAAGAGCTGGTAAAGTCCTTGTGTCACTTAGACCAGCTCATAGACGAAGAAGTAGACTAAGAGAGTGTGACGTTACCCACAGTGTTCGACTACAGTCAAATGAAGCTCACCATCCTAGCGGTTATAGGGGTGAATTTAGAGTCAGGTCCAAATAAGGAATAGGAATTTATTTACGGACAAAACGGCAAAATAAAAACACCAGGAGCATGTAAAGCGGGTTAATATGAACATTTTACAACCAAAATGAGGAAGCTCACTGCGGCAGGTACAGAGAGAGGGGTGACAATTTTCCGATGTAAAGTCAACTCGAGACAGAGTTGATAGATAAGATAAGACTTTATTGATCTCTGATGGAGCAGGAAGAGCCCCCATGAACACTTCCTATTTGGATCGTGGTGGCAAACAGGTTTGTATTGGCCATTTATATAGTCAGTAGTCTATAGTCAGTGCTAACATAAACATAAGGATATTCTGAAGCAACGTTTCCACCACAGTTACCCCCTTCTTCCATCTCAGCTCACCCCCCTCTCCAAAGTACCCCATCCCCTTTAGAACTTAAACCAGTTTGTTCCTAACCTGGGAAATCCCAGGCTGCTTTGCACGATCGTTCCGATCTGAAAGACAGCCTGGCAATGAGGCTAAGAGAGGGCTCCGGAGCGGGAGAGCCAATCAGAGAGCGGGGAGGGGTGGAAAGACGGTGATGCGTACTATGCGACAAACAGAAGCGGGTCCACCTTCTCTCATAACGGCAGTACACAAACGGCAGTAATCGTTTGGTGCCATTGTTTAATCATATTTTTGTTTTGCCTTCTGTTTTCGCGGAGATTGGGGAAAATGGTGGTGTTTCTTTCTCTTCTCCCCAGTCGTCGCTCTAACTACGTCATCGAGTACAACTGACATGACTGGCTATGGGCTACGTATACGCCAAATGATAGACATTCGTAACGCCCAATAAACGGCCGTTGGCAATCATAAACCACACCTCCGCTACGAGATATTCAGTAGGTGGCCCCCAGACCATATATCACTTGTGGTATGGTCTGGTGTAAACCAGGCAAGTTTGTTCCACCTTTTGATGTCATGACGTGAGGAACCAGGAAGTGTTTCTCTGTTTTTCCTGAAAGCGCTTAAAAGTGTTTTACAGTGGCCCAAAGTTATTTCTCACTTACCTTATGCATTCTGAGCATCTTAATTAATCACCACACTTCATTTTAAAGCACTTTCCTGATTATCTGAGAGGAAATGCTTTATATATTTAATGCAGATCGTACACAGCCGACATATTTTGACCTCAAAAGCTGCTACAGTATATCTGCACTGTGGCAAGTAGGGATGTTCTACTAATGATCCCGTATCCGTTAGCGCAGGGCTCTCAAGTTTTGAGCGGGGTCGTGCGTGTGACTGTAATTTCCGAGGACGGGGGGGGTGCGAGTGAACAATTTTTGGCGCTTGAATTGCGTGAGAAATGCCGTGTGAATTGCGTGTTGAGAGCCCTGTTTGTCTAAAGAGCAAACTTAAACTACAAAGCAACTAATGAGAGTTATATAAATGAAGTTATTACCTGATGGTTCTCAGTTTGTTTTATCATCACCGCATCAGGGGCGGGGAGGAGGGAGCGGGACATTTTTAACGGATTCATGTAAGAGTCTGGTCAATGCACCGGGCCCGCGTCTCACCGCGTCTCACCGCGTCTCACCGCGTCTCATCGCGTCTCACCGCGACTCACCATGGGCAGTTCGGCTCTGGGCCGCGCGTATTCCGCGCGTAAGCCGTCGGGGGGGACACGTTACGCACAGACGGAGACACCGGGACCAGAGTCGGTGCGTCTCAGAGGAGACGTGGCACCGGGACTGAGGCTCAGGACGTGCCCGGGGGACGGCGAGCAGACGCGCCGTCCCCCCCTCCCCCTGTTCCCCCTGCTCGGGGGAGCAGGGGGAGGGGGCGGCGCTGAAAACGCGCGGAGCCTGCATAAACTAAGCCACACAGACCGATTTTCTGGGCACAAAAAAAAAAAAAAAAACACTAATCAGCGTGAGAAATGCCATGTGTGGCGTGTGCGCGTGTGAATACGTCGAATTGCGTGTGTCACACTCTCAATGTGTGAGACTTGAGAGCCCTGCGTTAGCGTGAGTGCTCGGGGCACTGATTTGCGGTGTCCAAATAACACAAACTTTAGCACTTTTCAAATCACAGAAGATCGCTGTGTCAGGGTAGACTTTTAGTAGATTCCAAAACGGCCTGAAACCCGATATCGCAACAGAAAAGTAAAGTTCAGAGCGGTGTTAGCTTCTTTCGGACTAGCGGTGTTTACAAAACAGCTGAGTTCACGCATGCGCACTGTCCTCTCTGATGACGTCATCAAATGAAACTATAGCTGGATATCGGGTTTCAGGCCGTTTTGGAATCCACTAAAAGTCTACCCTGACACAGCGATCTTCTGTGATTTCACTGAATAAAAATTTGGAGCTGTGAATCATTGAACCAAATGAACTAAAACACTTCACATATAAACTACAACTGTATAGTAGCTGTACTGTAATCTATGTAATGTTTAATGAATATCATAGTATTATTATATTCACTAGCAGAAAAAATTGCATGAGATTTTTTTGGGGGTCTTAAAATCAAATTGAAATCGAATCGATACCGTGACCCATGTATTGAGATACGTATTGAATCGTCGGAAAACCATATCATTGCATGCCTAGTGGCAACACATATTTTGTCTTCTGATTATATTGTCTCTCAAATCACCTTCACTTTGCCTCTTGAAGTAGCAGCTCTTGTTTAAAAAAAAAAAAAATAGGGCTAATAAATTTTTACTTGTAATATATTATTAAAGCTCAAGGTAAAGTTCTAATAGTTTTAACTAATGAGATTTTTTTTTATTTTTATTATTTTTCCAGTGGCACAGGATGATAAATGTCCACTTTTTGGCGGATTTCCACTTTTTTGTCAGTCGCCTTGGTCAGTATGCGTCCCATATTGAGCTGAATAGGGACACACTTTGTCCCGTATTACCGTGTGAATCAAAAATAGTGTCTAAAACGGGGGTGCCCAATATGTCGATCGCAATCTACCAGTTGATTGCCAAGGTAGTGCGGGTAGATCGTAGTGTCGAAGTACTCAACACGGGTCTTGGTCTCGAGATGATTGCGATCATATTTCATTACAGCTGCTGACGTTAGCAATAAACTTTTACCGGTGTGCGGACCGCGCCGGGCTTCTCACTGCAGCCTGTGCGCTCGTCTGGAGCAGCGGACACGCGGCACATCACCACATGCGCCCCCAGCGCGTGGAGCTTGTCCACTACAGCATGTACCCTTGTGTCCCAGCGTGTATCACAGAGCAGGTTAAACTTTATAAAACATCCTACCTGTTCGTCCGCCTCATGTCAGCATGCCGCTCCTCGCCTTTTCGCGCTCTCGCTCCTCCTGCTCATAGCGCACACAGGCTCCCTCCTCAGTGCAGTCTGATTAGAAGTGCAAGACTTAAAGGAAAAGTAACGTTTTTTTTTTACAATCTGAGCCTTCTTTCAGCAATAAAACAAGTAGTTTTACTCACCCATAGCAGTTTGGTGTCAATTGGAGCAGTATCGCAGAAGGTATGTTGGAGCCGTTCTGTTCTACTAATGTTCCCGTATCCATTAGCATGAGTGCTCGGGGCACTGCTTTGCGGTGTCCAAATAACACAAACTTTAGCACTTTTCAAATCACAGAAGATCGCTGTGTCAGGGTAGACTTTTAGTAGATTCCAAAACGGCCTGAAACCCGATATCGCAACAGAAAAGTAAAGTTCAGAGCGGTGTTAGCTTCTTTCGGACTAGCGGTGTTTACAAAACAGCTGAGTTCACGCATGCGCACTGTCCTCTCTGATGACGTCATCAAATGAAACTATAGCTGGATATCGGGTTTCAGGCCGTTTTGGAATCCACTAAAAGTCTACCCTGACACAGCGATCTTCTGTGATTTGAAAAGTGCTAAAGTTTGTGTTATTTGGAGAGCGCAAAGTAATGCCCCGAGCACCATGTTCACGGATACGGGATCATTAGTAGAACAGAACGGCTCCAACATAACTTCTGCAATACTGCTCCAATTGACACCAGACTGCTATGGGTGAGTAAAACTACTTGTTTTATTGTCGAAAGAAGGCTCAGATTGTAAAAAAAAACATTACTTTTCCTTTAAGTGCAAAGCAAAAAGTAATCTAAATTTATGTTTCAGTGTGTTGGAATAGAGCTGGCCTACATGCTGACATGTGGTTGAAAAAGTGCACAAATGCATCTGTTTGTCACAACATGCATTTGGTAAATGTGGTAAATACCACTGCAAAACCAGTAAGAGAATGTGACTCCAGGTAGGAATGTCAAAAACAGGTTAAAAAAAAAATCTAAGAAGGGGTCTTCAAACTGTGGGTGAGGGTCCAAATACGGGGCACAGAGTGTTTAAGTGCAGTACAGTTTGCTTGGCTTATTTTAAGATTAAAATGAACATTTATCAGATAAAATGGAGATAGATTTATGAAAATTAAAATACATATACTTGTGTATGTATAGGGTATGTGTATGTCACCACTAGTACCTGTGAATAAAATGTAGTTTGTGCTTTGATTTACAGTTTTACTTTATTGCAAACATATATATTTGTAAAATTTTGTAAGAAGGTAGTGCAAAGTGGGATCATCAAGAGGGGGAAAGGGAATTTCCCACCCCCCAAATGGGTGGTTAACATCTTAGTTTTTATTGGCTGGAATGACCCCAGATTGCATCTCAGAGCATCTAGAGCGCATGCCCCCTGGACCCCCCTAGCTTTTCGGTGACTTTCAGCTTTTTTCATTACTGGTCACTTTCATCCCTTACAGTGGTAAAATTCATTTTGCATGATAAACGTCATCCATACTCCCACATGACAATTCACCATAAATATGCAAAAACATGCCACAAAACTATACACAACAACTTGACAAACCTGATGTGATGTGCAGTGGGTTCATTAGCGAGAGGCACAGCGATTGTGTTATGGTGGCGCGAGGGGGGTTTCAGAACATCAAAAACAAAAGTGAAACTTATTAAATATGTTAAATTGTTGTTTTTGGCAAATATATCATTTTTAAACCAATAATAAAGTAATATGGTGATCTAAATATGTTATGAGTTTGCAGTTAATACACCACAGAAGTAAAATAGTCCCTCTGAAATACTGCTCAGTACTACTCAGATGTTCACAAGAATTTTTTTTTTGGGACTTTCCTCTCTTTAAGTCCAGTCCAGGTCACTGCTCACTGGATGATTGCGGCGGTCATTTTGAGCACTTTTCATCTGGACTGAGGAGAGCTTTGATTGTGCCTAGCTTGTTACCAGAGTTTTATTGTGTGTGAGTTGTAAAAGTTCCACAATATCAGAAACTTCCACTGGGCACTCTCATCTACAAATGTTATTCCTGTGTGAGGAGAGGGGGAGTGGGAGATTCAACCATATAGATAAAACATGTGTAATCTTATACTGGTTTGTGTAACTGATGGACTTGACAGACTGAATTTGTGATGCTGCCTTTATGGATTTATTTAATCTGATATATTTTTTCTATTTTTCAGGAAGCCGCCCGGAAAGGTTTGATGGATAAGATACATATGGTGCAGGAAGTTGTGCTGGTAGTCCAAAATGTCCTGGGGGAGCTTGCAAACATCGGAGAAAGAGTCAAAAAGTAATATGAAAATCTGAAAAGATTACATAAGTGTTTTTAAAGGAGCATCGTGTAACTTTTCTCCATGGAGATGTTATTGCTTTGTCTGGAATGTTTCACAGTATGGTATTAAATCTTTCTCAGCCAAGTTACAGGTCAGATCTTTGGAGAGGCAACCTCGCTTACAGTAGTAGTACAGTAGGTATTTTTAGCTACAGTCTATACCACCTGTAATTAAATTGTAATTGAGCAAATGTAAGGTAGAACTGTTTAATGTCACACTGTGGAACATTCCAGGCAGAGCAATGGCATATCCATAGAAACAAGCAGGTGACGGACGCCCAACCAAAAAGTTACATAATACACTTTTAACTCAATACTTCAAATAGTGCAGTGTATACATCGTACATTTGACTAAGAATGAACCAAAATGTCCTATAGAGTACAGCCTAGGATAAAATTTGGCTTTTCGAATACCTCCAGATCTAAACCTGGACTTTAGTGGGGCTAACACAGGCCTAAAATGAGATGAGACTAATCCATGGATGAGCTAGTTCTAAATAATGATTCCCTCAATAAAGTACAAAAACATGACTAGCACTAGTACTTACTACACACTTTGAGGACCACTGAAATAGCACATTACATCATCAGTAGGTCATTATTGAAACACTGGGCCTTATAAACTATAGTATTAAAGGGATATGCCACCCCCAGGTCAAACTTGGGCATCTCCCCACAGTCCAGAGACTAAAATAAGTGGTGGAAAGCGTTTTTCTGGTGACGCAGCCATTGTCCAGGTCTGTCATCACTGACCGCCGCGGTATCTGCAGCTACTCCGCGTTAGACTGGAGTCTAACGTCACCAGAGAAAGATTTCGGCCAAAAGGAATTAATTTGCTCGATGCGTTTCCCAATTACTTTCTGTGTAGTGCGCATTCATATCGAGTGCAAATAAATGTGCAAATCAACACGGAGAGCTTGACTTGGTCATTTTGGGGTGGGAACTATTTTTCAGTGCGGAAAAAGACAGCCGAAGCACACACCACGCTGCGCAACAGGGGAACTCCCTTCCTGGTGCGTAACAGGGATTCCCCTGTCATCGTGGTGTGTGCTTCGGCTGTGTTTTTCCGCACTGAAAAATAGTTCCCACCCAAAATGAGTAACACGGAGTAGCTGCAGATACCGTGGCGGTCAGTGCTGACAGACCTGGACAATGGCTGCGTCACCAGGAAAACGCTTTCCACCACTTATACTAGTCTCTGGACTGTGGGGAGATGCCCAAGTTTGACCTGGGGGTGGCATATCCCTTTAAACATGTACATATTTTTTTATATTGTAGTAATTCAAATAACTTTTCAAATAATCTTAGAGCATACGAATCATTCTCAATTTTTTGTTTGTTTGTTTTACAGTATATTTAACTGGTCCGTGCCATTTGTGTCATGTCTGGCCTGTCTGGTGCTGTTTGTGGCCACCACTCTGCTCTACTTCTTCTCCCTCAGATACCTGGTGCTCATCTGGGGTAAGTCTCATCTTATCAAAATACATGTTCGAGAATATGATTACTCAGATGAGTTATATTATTTTGAAGTAAAAGTATTTGATTAGAACATATGAAAGCTGCATGCATGGAAAAATACTACTCAAAATAGTACAGTAATACAGTAATATCTTTGATTTAGAAGTTGCAAGTACATGGTTTTATATCTTCTCAGTTCCAGTAACATGAACATTTGTAATTATTTACTTTCCTCCACTGGCAACCTATAGCTTCAGATCTTGAGCTATAGTTCTAATCAGAATTACCTAGCTAGAAAATTATCTTATTTTACTTACTTTATGTTTTCTATGACGTTGCCGGCTCTCTTTCATACCTGATTTAATGAAATAGTACCCTGATTATAATATAATATAGTTAAATACATTTTGAATTGATTTTATTGGACTAAAAAACATTAAAAAAACAAAAACAAAAAAACAAAATGCAGCCTTACTCTAGGTGCACTTGAATCTCCTCAAACCTGACAAGAGCCTCCTCCAGCTTGTTTCAGTGGAGTTTTTTTTTCTTTTTTTCTATTGTCTTCCACTATATGACATAAAACACATCTATCTCCATGGAGAAAGTTCCAAAGTATGGTTTTAACTATCTACTTGGAATCATCCAGGTGACGTGCCACCTCCATAAAGTTACAGAGTGTTGCTTTAAAAGTACAGTGGTACCTCACCTTATGAAATTAATTCGTTCCAGAAGTGGCTTCATAACGTGAATTTTTCGTAAGTTGAGTAGCTATTTCAATGGAAAAGGCCTGATCCGTTCCAAGGGTTTTTTTTTTTTTTATAGTGTAACTTTTTTTTTTTTATAGTGTAACATTTGTGTTCTGCGTCCTGATTGGCTAAGAGACTGTAATAAACCAGGTCTAGACCAGAACTAAACCAGGTCTAAACCTGGACTGGACCTGGACTAAACCAGGATTATCCCGGGACATGGCAGTGCCGTTGGAGGAGCGCGTTGCTCGTGTCTCCGCGCTCCTTGTGCGTTCTGCGCTAGAGCTAAGAGGCCGAGAAAGACGCTCTTTCAGCGGGAATAAGAGCGGGGCGGGGCGGGCTCTGGTTCTATGTGACTTCCAGAGCCGGGGGGCTGACACTGTGAGCTAACAGGCCGAGAAAGGTGCTCTATCGGCGGACAAGACCGCGGGGTCTCGCTCGGGGCGGGCTCTCGCTCGGGGCGGGCTCTCGCTCGGGGCGGGCTCTCGCTCGGGGCGGGCTCTGCTTCTATGTGACTTCCAGGTCTAGACCAGAACTAAACCAGGTCTAAACCAGGACCGGATCAGGTCCAGACCCGGACCAAACTGGGACCAGACCAGGATTAAATCACCCGCGTGGGCGGGTCGAGCCGCGCGGGCCCACGGCCCCGAGGAGGAGGCACGGCCCGGGTGCTGTGGCTCCATCCCGCGCTGTGTCGACGTCGCTTTTTGATCCTTCGATGTCGGCTCTTCCTATCATTGTGAAGCAGAATTCACCAAGCGTTGGATTGTTCACTCACTAATAGGGAACGTGAGCGGGGTTTAGACCGTCGTGAGACAGGTTAGTTTTAACCTACTGATGATGTGTTGTGATAGTAATCCTGTGTCTCCGCTCCCCTCGCGCGTTCGGCGCTATATTGAGCCGTGTCTACCCCCACGCTTCACTATCAACACATTCCATTGAAAATCTGTGTTCAAACGAGAGAGAAATGCGAGAAAAGCCCAACTCCAGTCTGAGAAAAGCGTAGAATGTGTGTGCTGAGGCATTTACAGCCCTAAAACATGTAGAACAATTGCAAAATACAAAGTTGTCCTACCTCGTGGACCTCTCCCACCGCGGGCCACCTCTGGAACATAACCCTGTGTGTGTTGATAAAGTGTATTTACGTTTCGGGGCGTGCATCTGAGCGCGCATTAATTGAATTTTTGAGATTTCGCGTTTCGTAACTTGAATTTTCTTTCGTATCTAGAGACCAAAATTTGACGTGAAGGCGTTTCGTAACTTGGATTTTTCGTATGTAGGGTCTTTCGTAAGGTGAGGTACCACTGTAATTGAATCATGTCCACCTACCATAACACTACTCTTACTCTAGCTGCATCTTCGGCCACTCTCCCCTTTAACCTCTCCAAACTCGTATCCACCACACAGCGTAATAAACTCCACTTCTAATGAGACAGCTGCAGCTGAGAGTGGGCCTGCACAAACAAAGCCTTCCATGTTCACCACTATGTCCTTGGGCATCTGCTCCCCTGGTCCTCCCTCTCATTATCCACACCGCCGTACCCAGCGCGCTAGCATCTCAGTGGTCAGAAACTCCTCCACATCCTCCAGCAAACAGACCGATGCCTACCGCCTCTCCTCAGCACGCCGATCAATACCCAAACACATGCTATCAAACGCGCTCCTGTTAACCCGGGGTCTGCTGGGAGGAGGAGAGCATTTCAAGCCCCCCGCCAGCGAATGGAGCTCCCTGGGTTGTGCGTGCAGAGGGGATGTGCGCTCACTAGCACCGCTCCCAAAACGCTCAAAAGTAAATATAGAGAGATTGTCAGGGTGGAGGAGACAAAAGACAAAAAGTTTAGAGAGTGTATTCTGTGCTATACTTAGATCTGTCCTGACATCTTTAACTGCTAGAGTCGATGTTGTGGAATGTATATCTGAAAACACGGAATACAGAACTAGTTTGTTTTAATCGGTTTACAGTAGTCCAAAGTTATTCCTCATTTACTTTATGCATTCAGAGCATCCTAATTATAAGTGTCATGGTAAAGCAAATAACAGCTACCGAACAATGCTAACAATAACTGCACTTTCTGGTTTTCAGACAATAAAACACCTTTTAATTAGATGCAAACAACACACAGCACTTATTTTGACCTCAAGATCTGCTTATACAATATATCTGCACTGGGACAAGAGACATTTTACTCAAATACATGGAAAAAATCAAGTGGCCTTAAACTCCTGATGCTCCCCTTGGGGGTCCTACAGACCCTGTCTTCCTGTGCCCTCTGGTGTTCTTTGTTTATTTGGTTTATTTATTTTGTTTTACCCCCACAGGGGTACTTTGTACATTTAATTTGAGGATAGTTAAGTTGTATGTGTAACTTTTCTGGAGGGAGGTTCTACCACCTGCTTGTGTTCACGAAGATGTCATTGCTTTGTCTAGAATGTTCCACAGTATGGTATTAAACATAGTACTATGGCATTTCTTCAGGTATTGCTAAAAAAATACCTTGAAAAAGAGAGCAGGCTCGCCCCTCCACAGATCTGACCTATAAGTTGACCAATTTGGTGTCATCTTCTTGTGTCTATGGAAATAGACCAAGTTTAATGCCATTTTACAAAACATTCCAGCAGAAGCAGTAACATCTTGGTGGTGAAGTGGTGGCAGACTAGAAACAACAAACAGTGGTTTAAGTAACAAGCCAATGTCTGTTGGACTGACATAATCCCTTTCTATACACTTAAAAGTGTGGTGATGGGAATCAAACTCCCAACTCTCTTAACTAACTGTTCACCAAGAATTGCTGATGCATTAGCATAACAAACGTTGTCAAATTGCTTGTTCCTGTTGTTGGGTCCTTGGTGGGCATTAAACTTCATATTGATCGCTAGAAGAATTACTACTACTACTACTGCAAACAACAGTGAATATCATTATGTTGGTGTAACTATGGTGCTTGCGCTAGTATCCTGACATTGTGGAACCTTTGCTGTCCTCATCTGAATATTTGGGTTTAAAAATACTCTGCTTACTGGGACACCTTTATTTATTAATGCGCTCTTGTTTTCACAGGCGTTAACAAATTTACCAAGAAGCTGCGCAACCCATATACTATTGACAATAATGAAATACTGGATTTCCTCAAGAGGGTGCCTTCTGATGTTCAAAAGGTAAGGGTCCAATTTTACATACGGACGGGAAGGAGAGGAAATTCCCAGAAGGTGTCGGTATTATTTGCTGTAGCGCAATTCCCAAGTGTTGCGGAAACATATCCCCCGGCTTTGTTTGATTATTAATGGATTCACTGCTCTGGCCCAATTATACACGAGGTAGATCCTAGCAATGGGGGGAGCCACTTAGATCTTTTCGGCATAGCGTATTGCACCAGCCCGGTCTGTTATTAACATTTTGATGGAGGTTTGATGGAGACCAGCTGTTTGGCGTGGATAGGTCACGTGACGCGGCATGGGGGTGGGGATGGCGAGTGTATAGCAAGTTTATAGAGTGCAGCGGTGCGCCCCCGGTGGTCGTGCTGGGTGCCATATGTGATCAGATATTAGCCGCAGCGCATGTGTCGTTAGCATTTACATCATAACAATGCCGGAGCTGTCAGGGCAGAGACAGGGTGGGCGGGAGAGGAGAGGAGGAAATGAAGTACCACGCATACACACCATTACATGCGCAGTATCTGACTCCAGGTGACTCCACAGGCGGCTGGGGTAGCAAAGACACTGTCACCTCAGACTGGCTTGGGCCTAGTGTATACATCTATAACAAAAGATATACTGTATGTAACTCAAAACACAGCAAGTCATACGGATAACAGATAAAGGTAAAGCCATCTTGTGATGATTGTGCAGTTAGAAATAAATAATAAAAAAGATTAGCTGGTTTTAAACTTGAACCAAGGCGTAATAGATGGAGTACACACCAACAACATGTCATGTTAGAATGCTGTTACCACCTCAAAAACATACCTGGAGTTGTTTTTTACTGCTCTCTTCCACGTTTCTGATGTCATGAAACATCAATGTAATATTCAAGTTAGCAGCTGCAAAACTCCAGGTATGTTTTTATGGAATTTATGCGGAAACAACCTAATAACAGAGATAAGAAAATACAGTAATATGGGCCCTATTTTCCAGTGCGGAAGAATAAAGCCGAATCACGTACCACGTTGTGCAACAGGGGAACTCCCTTCCCGGTGCGTAACTGGGATTCCCCTGGCAGCGTGCTGCGTGATTCGGCTTTATTCTTCCGCACTGGAAAATAGTTCCCACCCAAAATGACCAAGGCAAGCTCTCCGTGTTGATTTGCACATTTATTTGCACTCGATATGAATGCGCACTACACAGAAAGTAATTGGGAAACGCATCGAGCAAATTAATTCCTTTTGGCCGAAATCTTTCTCTGGCGACGTTAGACTCCAGTCTAACGCGGAGTAGCTGCAGATACCGCGGCGGTCAGTGGCGACAGACTCGGACAATGGCTGGGTGAGCAGGAAAACGCTTTCCACCACTTATTTTAGTCTCTGGACTGTGGGGAGATGCCCAAATTTGACCTGGGGGTGGCATATCCCTTTAAGAGAGTTCCAGGTTTTCTCTCCTGGAGTTCCTAGAGGTGTGATTGACAAGTGGATTAATAAATGTCAAAACAAACATGTATTAATAAGAATATATATATATATATTTGAGTGATTATTATATTTTTAGAATAATTTAATAACTATGAATATGAATATGAATGCTGCCAATACTGCTGTACTCATGTCAAATGTTTACAAATGTTTACACTGGGGGTTATTGAGGGGTATTTATTTCACTGGGTTTGCACTTTACAATTTCGCAGTTTACAACTACGTATGTGGATGATCCAAACACACTTTCGTTGTTCTTTCTTGTGCAATGACAATAAATACTTGAAATCTGAAATCTGAAGGGAATTGGTGATAACGGGCAACCCTTTTTGCAAGTTTTGCAGAGAATGGACAGCCCCTAACTCCCAGATCATATTTCAAAGATACAAATGTTGATACAAATTCATGAATCTGTTCACCGCAAACGTAACTTCTACTTTACATACTTCCGTGATAGAAAACAGCATTATCCTTGTGTATGGTACGTTTATGTGACAGAGAAGGCAGAGCAGTCCGGGCAGTGGGAGTGCAACTGGGTGGTACGACAGTGAACAAAGTAGCAGACACAGAACCTTAATCTCCCAGGCGCCTCGAACGCACCGCACACAAGCCTGTCACCTCTGTGTTTATGGTGGGGCGGCCTTCATCTCCTTTTACTCCTCCTCCTCCTATGTAACCATCTCCGCTGCTCTGTGATGTGCCTCTGCCTGGACTGTTGCAGATTTGGCTGACTGAGCTGGCAAAACAAGGTGCCCAGAACATTTTTGATTCTCATCCTTTGTACGTCCTCCTTCCCAATGGAATACCAGCGTTTGAGCTTTGAAAAGGATTCACTTTCAAATTCCAAGGGAGACAATCGTTTTTTAGGCCGATTTAAAAGACAAAGTACATCTTGAAAATAGCTCCAATCATGAAAACACAAACGGTCTAAAAATGTAAAAATGGTTCCGAGCATGTTTCATTGGGCTGTGAAGAATCACCTGGGCATGTGATACACAGGGGAGCGTGGTGTGTTTGTGAGGGCTTAGAAGTGCGCTCAGATAGGTGTGCACAAACAGCACAAAGCACAGACTGACTCTTGTCTTTCTCACAAATGTGACTTGGCAATTAGAGGCAGAGCTCCTCCACAAGGCCCTCTGTCCCACACGCCACATCTGTCACTTCTGAGGACAGCCCATGTTCTGATGCACTCACTTTGTTCCCACGTCCCATCTCCCATTCTAATAATGCAGAGCAGCTAATTAGCATAGCACACCTTTATCCCACACACTCACAGCACAGTGCAGCTCCGCGGGCTTCAAAAGGCACGCTCATATCCTCCCCTCCTGCTTCTCCTCATATGATCAGTGTTTGTGAATTACAGCTGCAACTTTACAGCGAAAAATGCACAGTTTAATAATTTGTGAATGTCAAAGACGCACAGTTTGCACTTTGTACACAAAGTCATGGGCATGAATAAATACCTCTCATTTTAAGATTGTTTCCTGAGGGATAAAAACTATTGTGATGTTATATTTAGTAGAGGTTTTGCCTGAATAAAAGCAGGAGACACTAGGTCGCTGTGAGGAAAGTTGCTCTGTACCTGTGTGTGGTGAGGACGAACTTCAGTGAGTTCGTAGAGTTGTGCTTGTGCAGGTGGGCAGGTGCTGGCAGGTGCTGTCAGGCAGTCTCATAGCCTGTTTCAACACTGATGTGGCAAGGCGGGGGAGTGGAGGACCCTGGCTCTTTAGATCCTCCCCCGGTGTGATTAATCCCCTCTGCTCCACAGTTTAAAACATGATTCATTACAGGCCGGCCTGGCTCTCCGGGCTCTCCTCGCTCTGCGCTCACCTCTCCTCGGGGAGCCATTAGCGTGCGCTCTGCTGAGCTCCGGTTACCTGCTCTGACCAAACTGCTGTTTGTTTGTACAGGTGCAGTACAGCGCTCTGCGGGCGCCTCCGGGAGGGAGCCAGCCACAGAGGAGGAAGAAGTGAGGGGCTCCCCACAGCAGTGCTCCCCTCTGCCCCTACATCTGCCCCTCTCTCTGTGCCTGCCCCTGTCCCTACCCTGACCCCATGCCTGCCCCTGTCTGCTCCTGTGCTTGTGCCTGCCCCCCTGCTCCTGCCCCAGGACTCACCTGCCAGGACGGCCCGCTGCCAGCCCATCCTGACCCTACCTCCACCCCCCACAGAGGGCCCGTCCCGCTGCTCTCTGACCTCCCTGACAGGGCCCTCTCTGGGCCTGCACAGCTGGCACATGGTGCTGTCAGTCACAGACCTGGAGGTAAAGAAAAGAGATGCTTTAGAAATGAATCTACTAACCCTGCACCTCCAGGTTTAGTTTGACTAATGCAGTTCAAATGAGAAATGTTCCAAAGGTGAAACGACTGCACACTTCAGGAAAATACGGACCGATGTTCTACTCCCGGATCATGTGTATACTTGTATATATTACAAACAATTTTATAATTATGAATACTTTTTGTGAATTATTTTACTATTAATATGAGTGAACTGAATATTTCTATATAATATTTCTATTTTTGATGTGGTAAAAATTCTCTGCACATAAATGACACTTTAATAACCAGATGTTTCTTGTTTCTTGTTGTATTTTGCTGAACTCTCATGTTACTGTTGAGGTTTATGTAGACGTTCTGAATAAAGAACCTGATCAGTCGAACCCTAGTTGTAGATGACTGGACTGTGCGCGCATGCACGCACACACACACATGCACACACACACACGGACGCACGCACACACACACACATGCACGCATGCGCACACACACACACACACACACACACACTCAAATAGACCTCTTCAAAGAGCCTCACTCTAATGCTTCACAGTCCCAGACTCTGCTCCTCCTCCTCCGCTGCTCATCCTCTGCTCTTCCTCATCAGATGTCCTCACCTGGGCTCTCTGATGCACTACGCTCTGCCCCTCCATAACCCTGTCATGAGTAAATTTCCCACTATACACAACTAAACATATTGTAACAAATCTTGAGTATATAACATGATCCAATTTCAATTTCAAAAAACAAAAATCATTGAACACTTCTGTTTACAAAAGACAAGCCCTCTTTAAATGTGACATAAAGTGGAGTTGTGTGAAGTGAGGGTTGGACCCCAGCTCTGGGAGTGTGCTGGGGGGGAGGAGGGGGGTAGTCCCTCTCAGCAGTGACTCGCCGCTGAAAGAGCATCCATCTGTGCTTTGTGAGGAGTTTGATTGGCTCACAGGGACCTACTGGAGCCCCGGGCTATCTCTTCTGACAGACTGATAGAGACATCACTGCACTCTCCCAGGAGCTGCCACCAGGGGTCCGTTTCAAAGTGAGAGGCTGTGGAGGTGACCCCGCGCTCCTGACGAGCAGATCCCACACACTGGCACAGACCCTCTGCATTCTTGGCTGCGCTGGGGCTCAGGGGGCGAGGGGGGCTTTTGGCTGTGCAGGGAGGGAGGGAGGGAGGGGACCGGCAGTTCACCGGCAGGCCCAGATCAAGTGTCCCCAAACGGAGAAACCAATTAGGCAGCACTCCCTGGACTCCCCTCAAACATTTTAGAGAACAAAAGGGCCATTAAAACTTTCAGAGTATTACCTGTAAAAATGTCTCATTAAATTAAGGACATGTTAACGAAAGTGCAGTTATTTTTTATGTAAAATTTAAATAGTCATTATGAAGTCCAGGAGGAGCAGTTCGGCTCCCTGAGGTGAGAGGGGAGTGTGCAGTGGAGTGTCTGAGCAGTGAGGGAGTGCTTTGACATGTCAGTGTCTTAAACAGCGTGGAGAGTTTGAGGGAGAGAGTTGTTCTTTGGTGCATACACTGCTGTGTACGCGCGCACACACACACACACACACGCACGCACGCACACACACACACATTTAAGTTGTTATTTCTCCAAGCACAGCCCCATGGGAGCGCTGGCTCTCTGCACAGGGTGTCTGGGTGCATCTGCTCTTCATTGGGACAGTTGTTTTACAAGTGGCTGATGCAGATTTGAGAGACACTTTGCGTGTGATCAGTGCAGCTCTGGTGCTTGTTGTGCTGTAGACAGTGATGTCTTCATCAGGCTGTCACAATCCGAGCCCCAGCGGCGGAGCCTCCCCTGAGCCTGTCACACGCCTTGTTTCTATGGCACTCCTTCAGGCAGCACCACAGGCAGTGTGTGCACGGACCGTACAACCTGTTCTCTCCTCCAGCGCTCCTCTGATGTGCAGCCCTGGAGCGGGCGGCTCATAGCACAACACAAGCACTGCTCTGTGTGAGAGGCTTCACGAGCCACACAAACAACTACTCATTTTAATAAGGAACAACTCAGCTTCTCTGCAGTAATGTGGACATGAGCGGAACCTTCAGGTCCTCGGACCTCCCCAGAGTGCACAGTCAGAGCTCAATCCGAGCAGTCACAGCAGAGTCAGAGTAGAGTGAGAGGAGAATGAGAGTCAGAGTAGAGTCAGAGTGAGAATCAGAACAGAGTCAGGGCACATTAGAGTTCAAGAGAGAGCATTTGGGAAAAAACACCAGAATGACCAGTGTCCACCTGCAACATTTGTGTTGTTTGTAAGAGGAACTTAGAAGATCAGAGCTCTGCTTCAACCCTAAATGAGAAAAGCACACATGGCTCCACCTCCAAACACCTCCAGTAAACCCAACCCCAAACTCCTCTCTGCACAGGGTCTTGCTAATACTAAAAATACTATAACTATGTAATAAGGCCTGCTTGCTGATTCTCCAACATGAGTCTTCAGGAACCATAGATAAAACTTGCTCCTTATTGTTCCATAATGATGCTTTCAATGTTCAAAACCTCACTAAAGAGGCTGCGTCCCTCTCAAAGCCTGGCCTCTCTCTACCACACAGGGCAATACGTGTGTGTGTGGATGAAGTGGAGCTAATCAGAGCAGACCGGGTGCTAGGCTGAAGGGGCAGGGGGATCACACTGAACAGCACATGCACACTCGCTAATAGGCCCCGTTTTCTGCTGCTACACTGTGCTAATAATTCATCTCCACTCACAGAGCACAACGGTGTTAAGACGTGGCAATGGCCGTAGCTCTTTACAGCATCCAGAAAAGAGGAATTAAATCATTGGCCTTTAAAAGCATCTCTCTGAGGGGCCCGTACATTAATACATTCAACCCATTCACTTTAATATTATTCCGTGAGCATTAAAACGAAGACAACAGCTGGGATGGTGCCCAGTCTCAGGAGGACGGGAGGGTGAGGGGATGTGGAGCAGGTCTGAGCTTATCTCAGAGGCAGTGTGTGTGGAGGGTAGGAGAGCAGAGGTATGGACGGGGATTTATCACATTATGGGGACTGAAATACATATACACTCACTTTATGTGGACCTCTTTCTTTACATATGGGGAGAAAAATCTATCCTTAATAGATCAATGACATGTTTTAAAGTTCAAATATGGGTAAAGTAGTTAAAGTTAAGTAGTTTGATCAGTCTTAATTTTGACAATAAATTTAAACAAGTGACTACACCCATTACGGAATACGGGGTGTGAACATGCTCTCGACTGTTGCAGATCTTAATTCCCAGCATACCGTTTTCGTCACAGCACACCAGTTAAACTTGATTTATACTTCCGAGTAAGCACACTACTGAGCCATTGGACTGTAACCAGTTTAGTTTTTGCTTTTTGACTAAAATATATTTTTGGAATTTTGATTAGGATTTATGATTAAAATTATGTGAATTAATTATTTTTAGCTTTAGTCGATGAAAATGTCACGCTAATTTAGCTGAATAAATCAATTTTAGGTTTAGTCAACAATATATTTTTTAATGTTAGCTTTGATAAATTGTATTGTGTAGTAATTGGAATATGTTCTTGGGTCATGAGTTTGTTTATGGTTTGATTTGGGACTATGGGACTGAAAAGTGCAACTTGAGTCCAGCCTCCTCTTTTATTTATAGTGAAATGAAACAGTTTATTTTATATTATTCAACACAAATATTTACTTTTACTCATAGTATAATTTTCGTCACAGATTTAGTCTTTATAATTACTTTTTAGTCAGTAGCAATATGACATTGACAAAAATGATGATGAATATATTTTATTCAATGAAATTCACACAGCAGGAAATGAATGCAAGTCCTCATGAAGTATAAAAACCTAGCATGTACGTGTGGATATGTGTGCGTTTCGGGGTCCGCGGTGAGAGCCCAGGGTCTCTAGTTCCAGGTGCACGCTGACAGTTGTGTTCAGATCAGAGGTCCTCTAACGCTGACACCGCTACAGGACAGCTCATGCCCCCCTCCAAACAATGTCACGGCAACCGACAGGGGCCACCCGCCGATCAAGCGCAACGCTCATGAGCACCTGACCGCACTGCTCATGAGCTCCTCCACGCCTTCCTCTTCTCAACACAAAACGGATGACTCCCCTTGGCCTTGAAACCATTCCCGCTAAAATAAACGTTAGCATGTGAGCGTTTAGCGTTCCATCAGCGTGCTATGGTTAGCACACGGCAAACAATGCTAGCAATAATCGCGCTGCATATTTCATTCTAATTAACCGTGATATAACGCAATGCGAGTGGGGTCTCCGGGGGGAAGAGGGAGCTATTCTGTTTGATGAATCTGCTGAAGCTAAGCTAGTCGCGGCACATACCCCACCCCTCGGGAATCAGGTATCATTAAGATATGAGGAGATCTGCTTTTTGTCTGCTGAAAGGAGGGAGAGGAGCACCTTCGAATGGCTCAGCGTCAGTGTTCCATATTAATAGGCCCTCATCAAGGACACAATTAGAACACCTCTGTCTGACACGTTCTACAGCCTGGGAATGAATATGGATAGGCCCAGTGGCGGAATAACAAAGCGCGGGATGAGGAACGCGAAGTGGCGATTGGGAGATGATGTATTTTGATGTGTGTGCATTTAAAAGAAGCTGGAGACCGCTAGCGTACAGTTGTTAGCCTGATTTAGAATTCACGGCCCAGGGCAAGTTGTATATTTATCCGAATTAGCATACGTGTGGCCGTATAAACCCACAAATGTAGTGCATGTGATGAAAGATAATAAAGGCGATGTGTTAATCCAGCAAACATGTTTGTGTGGCTTTAAAGGGGGAACGCACTCTGAAGTTTAGATCAAGGTCAGATAGCGGTTTTGGAATTTTGTAAAAAAAAAAATGTGAGAAAAGATGACAAATTGAACATAAAATAGATGAATGGTTATAAAATCAAAGTCATAATTTTAAGGAACATTTTGACATGATTGGTGAGAACTTCATTTGAATATTTTTTTCTGAACGGCAATCCAAGAATTTTAAGCATATTGGATGGTCTTAAAATTTTACTTATTTTTGATCAATGTTACTGAACAAAAATGTTAAAGATCCCATGACATGGTACATGAATCCTTCTTCAAAATCAACACTCAGTGCATGAGAAACAGAGATAAGATGAGAAAGAGTATTTTTTCCTCTCTCTGAACAGGCCATTATGGGCATTGTTGCTTGAATGCAAATGAGGAGAAAAGAGCTGGCCTATATTAGAGGGTGGGGGCGTGGCCAAACTCTCCGCTCTCCGCGCTCAGCTGATCCATTTCCTTGTTTTTGCAGGGGGGAGAGATGGGAAGCGTTCCATTGAAAAATAAACACATTTCCACAGAAAATAAAATTAAACCACTGCTGTTCAAAGGTCCAGAGGCTCAGATAAAGGACTTCCGAGCCTAGAAACACTCGGACATGCCTCCAGGCAAATAAAAAAACACATTTCGCATTGCCTAGCACATTCGCAGTCCAAACTCTCTGGGCGTGATTTACAGAGATGCTGAGTACAGACAGACGGGGGTGGAACTGCATTTGCATTTCTTTTTTCGATCTGACGTCAACAAGGTGCCTTGTTCAAAATCGCCCGTTTGAGCTCCGATTTTTTCTAACGCAGAAAAGGAGGGGCCTAAACAGGGTAAGGGAGCTCACATTAACGTTCAAAAACCTCAGAAAGTGAAAATTTCATGCCATGGGACCTTTAAGTAGATTCAACTTCAAAAAGACTTTTTTTTTTTCAAACTTATTCCACGTCTAAGCCTTCTACTTTTCCACTCTACCAGGTACCTTTAGCAATTCATACAAAAGCGCTTTCTCTCCCCTCCTTCCTGTTCTTTTAGCTCCAGCCGTCCCCGGTTTCATTTCCATCACAGCAGCAGCAGAACCATCAGCCTCCTCAGCCTCTCCATCTTCTCTTCACCACTACCATTCATTTTCATTTCATTTATTTATTCATTTCGAGCAGGTCAACACAAGGAAATAAATACAGGTAACCAATATACAGTCAAATACATTTGTCTTTTCTTTTTGCTCGAAAAGGAGTGGGAAGAAGAAAACTTATTAAATCCCACCCCTCTCTTCCAAAACATAACTTAAATTATCAATTAGCTTCCTTACCATGCTTTTCCATTTGGAGTTTGATATTTTTCCGAACAATACTACCATCATCTTGTCATTGACTTCATTGCGCCAAAGCTGATCAATTCAATAAACTTTTGTGACATAAAGGTGCACGAAGTTTTCTGGTTGAGTTCACACCACCTGCTTGACTCCGAGAAGGTGTAGTTTTACCTAGAGTGTCCCACACTGTCTATCTCCTTGGACAGTATGTTTTTAAAGTATTTACCATGTTGACATGTTTCAACTGTTCGCTTCAAGCCATCTTCAGAACTGTCACCAATCTTCAAGAGGGTATATTATGGAAAAATGGACTTTTTGAAACTTTCTACCATGTTATAACGTTCCCTATTTCAAAAACATGCCTGAAGTGGGTTTAGATCTCATCTATGCATGTTTGATTAAAGGTCCCATGGCATGAAATTTTCACTTTCTGAGGTTTTTGAATGTTAATGTGAGCTCCCCTACCCTGTTTAGGCCCCCCCCCCCCCATGGTTAAAAGTTGTGAAATGTCTAAACTGAGCATTTGCGATCCTTTTCTGCGTTACAAAAAATCGGAGCTCAAACGGGCGAGTTTGAACAAGGCACCTTATTGACGTCAGATCGAAAAAAGAAATGCAAATGCAGTTCCACCCCTGTCTGTCTGTACTCAGCGTCTCTGTAAATCACGCCCAGAGAGTTTGGACTGCGAATGCGCTAGGCAATGCGAAATGCGTTTTTTTATTTGCCTGGAGGCACGTCCGAGTGTTTCTAGGCTCGGAAGTCCTTTATCTGAGCCTCTGGACCTTTGAACAGCAGTGGTTTAATTTTGTTTTATGTGGAAATGTGTTTATTTTTCAATGGAATGCTTCAAATCTCTCCCCCGTGCAAAAACAAGGAAATGGATCAGCTGAGAGCTCAGAGCCCAGAGCGGAGAGTTTGGCCACGCCCCCACCCTCTACTATTGGCCAGCTCTTTTCTCCTCATTTGCATTCAAGCAACAACGCCCATTATGGAGTGTCCAGAGAGAGAGAAAAAATACTCTTTCTCATCTTATCTCTGTTTCTCATGCACTGAGTGTTGATTTTGAAGAAGGATTCATTTACAGTATTAGGGAACCATTAAGGAGCCATATAAAAGCATCAAGAAGTACCATGTCATGGGATCTTTAATCTCTCCTGCGCCTTATTCAAACCATAGACTGTATAAAGAAGTGGACTAAGGGAGTGTGACGTCACCCATAGCGTTCAGCTCCAGTCAGATCATTTCCCTTATGGATTAATAAAGTTTGTCAAAGTCTAAAATAAAGCTACAGTTGTTGGATTGGTAAGGATGCATGTTTTTTTCTGGTATTAGTGATCAATTAAAAACCTATGAAATACATGCTATACTTATACACTGTGGAACATTCCAGACAATGCAGTAACATCTCCATGGAGACAACCGAGTAGCAGACCCATACCAAAAGTTACATAGCTCTTGTTTCATTTTCTGAAGGCATGAAAAGTGCATGCATCTAATTCCATGTTTTGCCCTTAGGTGACATCTTGTAGCTTGTAGTAGCACAGCACGCATGTACAGGGCAATTAACCAGAGCAGCTAATTATCGCCTTTATAACCAGGTCTGCGGCGGTACATGCACTAACATCACTGATTAAAAACAGGAGCGAGCAGAGGAAAAAAGGAGGAATTAGGGAGCAGCGGAGGGATATTTGTTGTGTGGTGGAGTAATTAGGCATGTGTTTGATCCCGGAGGGAGTGATGGACTTCTGAAGAGCAGCAGAAGAAGCAGAGAAGCTCTTGTTTCATGTGTAAGGTCAGGCCAGTGCAGACAGTGTCACCACCCGCCTGGGCTCAGACACAGTGCTAAAGGAACAGAGCTCTCACATAAAGGTCTTATATTATACACAATTTTGAGATTTTTTCATTCACACATGTTCAAATGTTCTAGTAATCCTGCATTATTAGTCTGTCTACATCAGGGGTGTCAAACTCATTTTGGTCTGGGGGCCGTATCCAACCTACGTTGATCTCAAAGGGGCCAGATCAGAAAACTCATGGCATATGTACCCCAAAAATTGCAATAATTCCAAATATTTGTCCAGAGAAACTAAATCTAAATATATTACAAAAGTCTTTTTTATTTGATCAACCCTTTCTTTTTCAAAATATTATGAACCTGAAACTTTAAAGCCCCAGTGTGTAGAATTTGTGGTGCATAGGTGGATGGTGCTATTGCACTTTCTGTTTTAGCTACGGCAGACCTCGAGGGTCATCCGGGCGCGGTCTCGTTTTTTTTTTTTTTTCTTTTCTCATGAAAACACACATTCCCGATCATGTACCATGACACTCTACACATCAAATGAAACCTTACAGTCTCCTCTTTTTGACTATGCAATTAATTTCCCTGCAAAACAATCACTCCCCGAGCACATGGGGCTTTTATACGGAAAAGCACAAAACGAGGTTAGCTTACCTTAGAATGCTTTGCACAGGTCAAACTCTGTATTTCACCATAAACTTGCTCTCAATTTGTCCGTAAGGATCCAGCGAATAAAATCCAGTAAAACAATTTAGTCCAAAACACGTGTTAGATCCATTACGACGTCTGATCCGGCAGCATGCTTGTGTTGTTTACCCAAAACCACGAGCCTTGCCGAAGGCAAAGGCGGAGCCCAAATTTCTGCGGCTCTCGTATTCAGAATGGCTGCCTCTGCATGGGGAAGATCCCCCTTTTATGTGACTATATCTAAGTCCAAAAGAATACTTTGATTTCATGATGGAAGTGAAAAGGCTTGGAAAACAATGTATTTTTGAATGGGTATCTTCAATTTCAGTAATTAACGGGTAAAAATCTTACACACTGTCCCTTTAAAGAACCATTCAAAAAAGTCAACTTGGTCATGAGCGCCACATCATTAGTACAAGGCTTTAAACATTTTGTAGCACAATTATAACTCTTTGGCACATGTACATACCATCACAGTATAGCCCGGCGTTGTGGGGCCAGTCCAGAACAGTTTATAGATCCTCTCATGTTAGCTTGATTGCTCTATAATATTGTGATGGAGCCACCTCTCCACCGCTTCTCTTTCCCTCTCCCGGGAGCGCTGTGATTGCGATGCTGTTCAGAGCGTTTTGTCAGTGTAATTTTCGTAATTAACTGCGATGTGCGCTGATTAAAATAGTATTTACCAATCTCCCTTCTCCCAGGCAGCCGGGCATATGTTTCACCACATTCTGCACTAACACAGCCATTTAAATGCTTGTATGAGAGAGCTAAGAGACAAGACGCAGATTATTCATGATGATAATAATATAGGCTTCTTCAAAATAATAGCTGTCTTTCATGTTTCCACTGATCATCAAGTGCGAATGCTTATGAAAAGTATGGAAAAACGCCAGTGAGTGAGACATATTAGCACATACAACCTTTACTTAAAAGTAGGGATGCATCAATCTATGTTTTTCTGAGAGTGAAAATTTCCTTTAAACACAAACAGCAAAAGGTAAAAACTGATCCAAATGTGTTATTTATAATTTCAGGTAATACAGAACAGTTTAATATTATGAGACGTTTTGGGCCGACACTGGTATGTTATTGCCTTATAACACCAATTTATAAACCAAAATGGAATATCAGCTGAATCGATATCTTGGAAACCAATATCTGATCCACAATTTTGGATCTGATCCAAAATTTTCAGTATCGGGGCTGATATCCAATACCAGTATCGTATCAGTGCATCAGATGTACGATATACAATTTTATGTAAAAAAAAAAAAAAAAAAAAAGGCCCTGTACCCGATTTTTTCCCATGCATTTGAGCAAAATGTGCAGATATATGTATAAGCAGCTGTTTTTTACTGTCTGATAATTGTGTGCTTTTGCATGCCAGTTGTTGTTGTTAGCATTAGCGTGACAGCAAAACTCTGGTCTGGTTTAACTAGAGTGTCAAGAGCGCTTCTAAGATCATTGTGGTGAAAAATTAGAATGCTCAGAAAAACTTTGGACAACTGCAAATTGTTCTGTTTTCATGCTTTTAAGACTCTTTTAAAGTACAGTGTCTTAAAGCACCATTTTTGTGTTTTTGTTCTCAATACAATTATCCAATAACAAAGCAGAATGAGGCATAAAGGACGTATTCTCCAGAAGAAATACAAATTAAAAAATACTGAATATACTGAGTGTGGTCAAAGCCATTTTATTTCCTAATTTAAAAAAGAAAATTTACGAAGATTTGTTTTCGTTGGGTGGGGTAAACTCTTCTCCTGTAACGTCCTAAATACTTTCAATGATTTAGCAAGTTTTTTCAGTCAAATGCCCCTCCTTCCCTTGTCAAACCAATTCAAACATACTCTGCAGTGTTTGAAAGTGTCTAGCCAAATAGCACAACAACAATATGGGCACAGATGAGGCTTGAAGGTCTCTGATCTTATGGTTAATAGTTAAAGCGCTCAGCCCAGTACTGCATGCATGTTCAGGATAATAATAATAATAATAATAGTAATAATAATAATAATAATAATAATAATAATAATAATAATAATAATTCATTGCATTTATATAGCTCCTTTCATGACACCCAAAGCACTTTACAGTTCATTGTTCATTCACTCCACACTTGGTGGTGGTAAACTGCTTTCTGTAGCCACAGCTGCCCTGGGGCAGACTGACAGAAGCGAGGCTGCCAATCTGCGCCATCGGCCCCTCCGACCACCTCCAACATTCACGTACACACCACTTTCATACTGGGCAATGTGGGTGAAGTGTCTTGCTTAAGGACCCAACAACAGTTGTTTCTGTGACTGGCGCCCCACTGTGGCACCTGGAATTCCCATCCAAGTACTAACCAGGCCCTGCCTTGATATCACTAAAATTAAATCTGCACTATGTAACTTCTAAGGTGAAGAGTCTGCTACTTGCTTGTCTCCATAGAAATGTTATTTCTTTTCCTAGAGTGTTCCACAGTAGGACATTAAACATATCTCTCTTGCATTTGTTCAGTTATAAGTGTTTATAGCTCCAAAATATCTTTAAAAAACATGAGTTCTTACACGAGAAGACTTGCTTCTCCATAGATCTGAACATTAACCTGCCGTCATTGTATTCTAAGTTTATTTCCATACTGTGGAATATTCAAGCAAAACAGCAATATCTCAATGGAGACAAGCTGGTGATGGACCCTCCACCAGAAAAGTTACACAATGTACCTTAAATATCATGAGAATTTATAAGATGGTGACATTATTTGACATATTTAATCACAACAAGTACTTTTTCTTGAAAGCCCTGCCTCTTCACACCTTAGCCGTCTTTCCCATTCACCACGGCTCCATTAGCTTCAACAGGCAAATGAAAACCTTTAAGCTAGCAGTGAGACACCAATTAGCACGCACCCTTATTCAAACCCCTGTCTCTGCCTCTGCTTGGACCCGGTCTGGAGCTAAGGGGGGGTAGACTCCTCTCAGCCCTACCCAGACAAAGCCATCATCTCCTGGCTTGCCCCGTTCTCCCCTCAGCCTCTTCTCCAGCTCCAATTACGGGCTCCGGCTCCTTCACATCAGTATGCAGGGGGCCCTCTCCTCGGCTCCACTCGCCCGGGGCCATTGAATACGTTACCGCGGCGATGGGGGGGCCAGGGGCTAAGGGCATACCACCCCGTAACCCCCTGATAATTTGGGATTCCTCTGCCTCCTGCCTGGGAGAGATGAAAACAAATCAAATATCCAGACGTCTGCTTATTGATTCCTTTATCTTTGCCACTGTGATTATTGTTATTATTTGTAAGTCATAGCCGTATCTTTGTGTCCCTGTAAAAGTGCATAGGACAGGTTTTCATGTTTTTATAATTATGTCTTGGTTTGGTACGATAGTAACTGTGGAAAATATTTATCATAATTTTTATCAGTTAAATTTGATCCGTTTTATTGTTTTGAAAAAGCTACTGTATTCATCAAAAACAACATATTAACATGTTTGATCAATTTTACATTCATTTTGATGCTCTGAGTCTCCCCTTTGCTCCCCAAGCTAAGTCACTCCCCCTTCACAGCGCTATCGCAATGCCATCTGCGTGCATCCCTCTAATGAAACTACTGCACATCGCATCAGGTTTGTTGTTGTTGTCAAATTGTTGTTTACATATGTTCATATTTTTCTAGCATTGTACCGAATCTTACAGCTAACCGTAAGGAGGGTTTGAAAAGGGTCTGGGAGAGATCGCTGAAATACTCAAACATGTTTGGATGCCAGTAGCTCAGTTTGCGGTTCAAATCCTGTTCTTGACATAAACATCATTGGTAGAGCGGTCGGATCCACTGATTGGTGGTGTGATTCTAGCTCCCACAGATGACTGTTGTCGCTTTGGGTTCTTGGGGCAGACACTTAACACACCTCACTCAGTCTCTGCATGTGTGTGTGAGCGGTTCCTTAATGTGCTTTCAGTGCCTTGAGTGCTTTGAGTGGAAAATATAATAGCTATATAAAAATGTGATCATCATTTAGGTAGTGACCATTCACATCACAAAGAGTCATTTTATGTTTAAACCAACTCATTCTGCTTTCAGATTGGATAAGCATCTTGAAAATCACAACCAAATGATAACATTTAACATCACATCGGGTCCAATGTTTTTGCAGTCAACAATAAATCATTGTTAGAACTGTTTTATAGATACATTTGATTTTAACATGTTTATATCATTCCAGGGGACATATTCTAAATACATTTCCTTTAACCATGTGTTATGAGTAATGTGCTTTGATGTCAAGCTGAGCTCCTCATTGGCCCTTGGATTAGGTTTTGCAGGAAAAGCAGGTGTAACTTTTATTATGTTTGTGTGGTGAAAGCTGTGGATCACTGGAGGCAGACTGCACAGCTGTGTAAACCTGGTGTAAACCTGGTGTAAACCTGGTGTAAACCTGGTGTAAACCCGGTCTAAACCTGGTCTAAACCTGGTCTAAACCTGGTCTAAACCTGGTCTAAGTGGACTGACTGTGGCTCACCTCAGGAGGGTTAGAGGCTCCTCATGAGGCCCGGCCCATCTCACATACACACAACAGCAGAACAAAGAGAGGGCTGAAGTGGGACTCAGTGCCTCCTACAACAGCTCACTGAAACAGGTTTATTAGTGATGGGACAATACTACATTTGTTTAAGTTTATTTATTTAAGATAAATATCCTCCTTTTCAACATGAAAAGGAGGATATTGCACGTCTGGCCTATATGTTAGAATTATACAGTCTGATGGCGGTGGGGATGAAGGATCTGCGGTAGCGCTCCTTCTTGCACTGGGGGTGCCTCAGTCGGCTACTGAAGGAGCTGCTCAGCTCCTCAATAGTCCGGTGCAGAGGGTGAGAGGTGTCGTCCTTAATGGACATGAATTTGGCCAGTACCCTCCTCTCAGCCACCTCCTCTACACGGTCCAGAGGACAGCCCAGGACAGAGCTGGCCCTCTTAACCAGCTTATTCAGTCTTTTTCTGTCCCGTTCTGTGCTGCTCGGGGCCCAGCAGACGACAGCATAGAGGAGAGCAGAGGCCACCACAGAGTCATAGAAAGTCTTGAGCAGAGGCCTGCTCACTCCAAAGGAACTCAGTCTCCTCAGGAGGTGGAGGCGACTTTGGCCCTTCTTGTACAGGGCGTCGGTGTTGTGGGACCAGTCCAGTTTATTGTTGAGGTGAACACCCAGGTACTTGAAACTGTCCACAGTCTCTATGTCCTGCCCCTGGATGTTCACCGGTGAGTGAGGTAGTGGTCTCCTCCTGAAGTCTATCACCAGCTCCTTTGTCTTACTGGTGTTAAGGCTCAGGTAGTTTCGCCCACACCAGTCTACAAAGTCACTGATGACCGAGCGGTACTCCAGCTCGTTCCCCTCTGACACACAGCCCACAATGGCCGAGTCGTCGGAGAACTTCTGGAGATGGCAGCTGTCCGTGTTGTATGTGAAGTCCGAGGTGTATATGGTGAAGAGGAAGGGTGAGAGGACAGTACCCTGGGGGGCCCCCGTGCTGCATACTACCACCTCTGACTCACAGCCGCGCAGCCGCACGTACTGTGGACGGTCAGTGAAGTAGTCGATGGTCCAGGCAGCGAGATGTCCATCCACTCCCGCGTCCTCCAGCTTCCCCCGCAGCAGCGCCGGCCTGATGGTGTTGAAGGCGCTGGAGAAGTCAAAGAACATGACTCTCACAGCACTCCCGGCGGTCTCAAGGTGGGTGAGCGCCCGCTGCAGAAAGTAGATGACGGCGTCCTCTACTCCTACGTTTGGCTTGTAGGCAAACTGCAGCGGGTCCAGGGTGGGGCTCACCACAGAGCGGAGCTGGCTGAGGATCACCCTCTCCATGGTCTTCATGAGGTGGGAGGTCAAGGCGACTGGTCTGTAGTGGGCCGGTTCCCTGGCGTTTGTTGTTTTGGGAACCGGGACCACGCAGGAGGTCTTCCACAGGAAGATTCCCATTTAAATGGGACAGCATGTGTTAATGAACAGCTAGTGCTGTAAATACACCAGATTTAGCTCAAGGCTAGTTTCCATCTGTAGTCCCTAGGGCTGGGCATCGAAATTCGGTTCCTCCATGGCACCGACCGAAATGCTTAGGTTCTTCTGGGTATCGATGCCTCGTCTTTCGGTTTCACGTTTCGATACCCAGAGGTTAATCACGTGTGGCTCAGATACGTGCCTGCGTGCTTATGGCCTGATAATGCCACCTGAGATTGGCTGAAACGTCTGCGTGTATGAAAAACACAGCGTGGTCATGCCCCTCCTTCACAGGCAAGACGAGATTCATGTAACTTGTAGGGTGCTAATAAGTTAGCTAATCAATTAGCTTGGCTGCGGAGTCGTCAAACCCTACAAAATTGGCGAAGTCGAAAGCGTGGTTATACTTTCGCAAGACCGACTCTAATACCTGACAAGAGCTACAGGACGTTTTACGACCACGCTCGGAAAGTACTGAGCACAGCGCTGTGTCTGATATTTCATCGGGTAAGTTTGTTCCGCGAATTTCGTTGATCTGCTTTGTTTGTTAAGGTAGGAGCTAGCTAGGTTGTTACAAGTTTACCTATGTATGTTAACGGTACTGTAGGATATTAGCACAGCTCTCAAGTCTCACGCTTTGAGAGTGTGACACACGCATTTCAACAAGTTCACACGCTCACACACTCACACGGTATTTCTCACGCTGAAATTTTGTTAAGCAATTCAATGAAATTCTAGCCACTGGTCACAGCGCTTCTGTGTAGGGTTGCCAACCGTCCCTTGAAAAACGGAATCGTCACGTATTCAGAAACAAAAGTACGCGTCCCGTATTGAGCTGAAAAGGAAAAAAACGGAAAATAAACTCCAGTATGTGGAATAGAATGTGTAATGAAATTAAATTTTTTCCTAGAATTAATATAAAATAGGAACCGAAAAAGGTACTGGTCAGGAATCAGAAGGTATCGATATTGGTATCGGCATCGGAAAATTTTAATCGATACCCAGCCCTAGTAGTCCCACAGAACAGGGGTGAAAATTGATAAAACACAAGGTACAAAACATGTAAAGACCAACAATGAAAAAATGACAACAGAAGCAGTGACAGAATCAAAGCAGGACACAACAGATTCACAAGGATTCCGAGTTAATAGATCCAATACAAAAGTTTAGTCACATGAGGTAGTTTTAGTAGTAAAGCGCTTTAGTTAGATGAGGTATTTTTTTAGTTACGTGAGGTAGTTTTAGTAGTTACAGTAAGTGCCTTCAGTTACATGAGGTAGTTCTAGTACTAAAGTGCTTTTAGTTAGATAAGGTATTTGAATCTATACCAGCACCAAGCAGTGACCAACACTTTAATATTAGTCACAGACCTGCTGAGACTTTTTCACAAAGACACATTTTTCAGGAAGACCCAAATTACAAATAAATAAAATAAAAACATGTATTAATTAAAGATCCCATGACATGGTAGTCTGGTTAACACCTGACCATATCACAAGTGAGATATGGGTCTGGGAGCTCGCTTCGAAAAATCCCGTAGCGGAGGTGTGGTTAGCGATTGCCAACGGCCGTTTATTGGGCGTTATGAATGTCTATCATTGAGCGTATACGTAAGTCCATAGCCAATCATGTCAGTTGTCAGTTCAAAGTACAAGCTTCCGTTTGTCATGTAGTACGCGTCACCGTCTTGCCACACCTCCCCCGCTCTCTGATTGGGGACCTAAATCTGGGACTCTCGCTTGGACGAGCTGCCAGGCCGCCCTACAGTTCGAAACGAACGGAAGCGGCCTGGGAATTCCCAGGCTAATGACATGGTACTTCTTGATGCTTTTATATGGCTCCTTAATGGTTCCCTAATACTGTAAATGAATCCTTCTTCAAAATCAACACTCAGTGCATGAGAAACAGAGATAAGATGAGAAAGAGTCATAAATATCTCTCTCAAACTCTTTATTCTGGGCGTTGTTGCTTGAATGCAAATGAGGAGAAAACTGCTGGCCAATAGTAGAGGGTGGGGGCGTGGCCAAACGCTCCGCTCAGAGCTCAGAGCCCACAGCTGATCCATTTCCTTGTTTTTGCATGGGGGAGAGATTTGAAGCGTTCCATTGAAAAATAAACACATTTCCACATAAAATAAAATTAAACCACTGCTGTTCAAAGGTCCAGAGGCTCAGATAAAGGACTTCCGAGCCTAGAAACACTCGGGCGTGCCTCCAGGCAAATAAAAAAACGCATTTCGCATTGCCTAGCGCATTCGCAGTCCAAACTCTCTGGGCGTGATTTACAGAGACGCTGAGTACAGACAGACGGGGGTGGAACTGCATTTGCCTTTCTTTTTTCGATCTGACGTCAATAAGGTGCCTTGTTCAAAATCGCCCGTTTGAGCTCCGATTTTTTGTAACGCAGAAAAGAATCGCAAATGCTCAGTTTAGACATTTCACAACTTTTAACCATGGGGGGGGGGGGCTAAACAGGGTAGGGGAGCTCACATTAACGTTCAAAAACCTCAGAAAGTGAAAATTTCATGCCATGGGACCTTTAAAGACAAGATGACTTTCTTCTCAAGTACACATAACTCTGGGGGTAGCCGTACAGCAGTTTGGGAACCATCAGAGCGGGTAGTCACTGCTGAGCTCCAGTGCTACTTGATATAGATACTCACATCCGTTGTTTCTCTTAGGTATATTTTTGGTCTTTTTCATCTTTCAAGAGCATGAATTCCCAGGAAGTTCAAATGCTGTTATATATCACAGACAGTATATATAAATGGATATACTAGTAGATAACCAGCTAGCTGCTGCCTTCTAAAGGAAGGAAGCATGCATGGACGTTCCCTCTTCAACTCCAATTCACTTTCTATTGAAAGTGAATTCTATCTCTCTGTAATTGCTGCTGTCAGGCTCTTCATCTTAAGTCTTAAAATGTCCGTATTAACCCGCTCTGCTGGTGTTTATTTGTATATTTTGACTAGAAATATGAACATTAATAATAGCCAATCCAAGCGACTTATGCCGACCTCAGTTAGCTTCATCTGACTTGCCTAACGCTATAAGTAATGTCACAATCCCTTAGTCCTCTTCTTATATGGCCTATGTTATATACTGACAATGGACTGTCTTACTTTGTTTCAAAAAATACTTTTAGTACTTTTGGTTGCCAAAAACATTGTTATTTTCTCCACACTCCACAGCAGTTTTACCTCCAACTCCTCAACCAGTGCCCAACACAACTTCTCTCCCCTTCACTGCACCGCCCTGGGCCCAGACTTGGCTAATAGGGAGAGCTCACAGTGACGTTAATGCCTGTTTGAAACACAAGTGCAAATGATTAGAGGATTACTTAATGTTGCGTTCAGTTGATGCCCACAGCTGTCTGTTAAGAAAGCGTCACCGGCCCTGATACAGCCAGAGGGGGCGCTATGATACAGGAACGCTTCTGTTAGCTTTGGCAAAGGCTTAGGCAGTGTGAAATGATCCACATTTTGTATTAGTGAACTCAATAGCACTAGAGTTGGGAGTCTGGTGGTTCATTGCTCATAGGACATTGCAAGGATATAAGACATCTGAGTGAGGTCTGAACTGGCGACCTTGTGGTTACTGGACCAACACATTAAAGCATTTGTAAGAGTAAGGGCTGAATTGTAAAGGTGACATCAGTGGAATTGGTACAACTTTATAATAGCTAGCCTATATGCTAATTAGTATTAATGAACAAACAGTTTCGAGGTAAACATGTTCAAATCGATGATAGCTTTTACTGATAACAGTCGTAATGCTGATTTTTTTCTTAATTACAAAAACATTGGACATGCATATGTATGATATTGGCCAAGTTGTTAATTATATTTTGTTGTTTCGATTCTCAAAATAATCACCCAATCAGAAAGCAGAATGAGCCTCACATGAGTCTCTCATTTGGGTTACCAGTTTTAATGCTGAAACCCAGTTGGTTTAAATCTTAGACATAGACTGTAATGTGTTAAAATGTTCATTTTAACCCACTCTACATCCTGGTGTTTTTATTCATTTATGCAAATAAATGTGCAAATCAACACGGAGAGCTTGCCTTGGTCATTTTGGGTGGGAACTATTTTCCAGTGCGGAATAATACAGTCGAATCACGCAGCACGCTGCCAGGGGAATCCCAGTTACGCACCGGGAAGGGAGTTCCCCTGTTGCACAACGTGGTGCGTGATTCGACTGTATTCTTCCGCACTGGAAAATAGTTCCCACCCAAAATGACCAAGGCAAGCTCTCCGTGTTGATTTGCACATTTATTTGCACTCGATATGAATGCGCACTACACAGAAAGTAATTGGGAAACGCATCGAGCAAATTAATTCCTTTTGGCCGAAATCTTTCTCTGGCGACGTTAGACTCCAGTCTAAGGCGGAGTAGCTGCAGATACCGCGGCGGTCAGTGCTGACAGACCTGGACAATGGCTGGGTGACCAGGAAAACGCTTTCCACCACTTATTTTAGTCTCTGGACTGTGGGGAGATGCCCAAATTTGACCTGGGGGTGGCATATCCCTTTAAGGAGCCATATAAAAGCATCAAGAAGTACCATGTCATGGGATCTTTAAAACTGTAAGGACAAAGCCCACATTCAGTTCCTAATATGCTTAATATGTTCCACATTTGTCCAAATTGTGGTGAAAAAAAATCAAAAAAAAAATAAAAAAATCAGTGAGAACAAATTTAAACTTTACTTTGAGTGAGGACAACCAACCACACACAGGTCATCTGGCAGGTGGCACGACACAAACCAGATCTGCGGAGGAGAGAGTCACACCAGGCATTACCACATCTGGGCCGCATTAAGGTAAGAGGAACAGCAGGGGGCGCACATGAGAGCCATTACAGCTGGCCTTTGAGGAGCAGGTGCCTCGTCATTAATCTTGGGTTGTCACAAAGGTTTGGGCAGACGATCTGGGCGAGCGTGCTTAGTCTCACAGCACAACACTGACCAGAGCAGGCCAGCCTTGAAGTCCTCGTGGGCCTCCTAATCACCCCGGCTGGATTACGTCATCTGACAGGGCTTCGTGGAGCAGAGTGGAGGTTTACCACAATGTCACTATTGTAAAGCATGTGGTCAGCAGATCGCAGCTGGTAAGAGACAGATCTGGAGAAGTCATAAGAACATGAATGGACTTACTCATTCCATAAATGTACAACTGTATTTCTTCAAGGTCGAATGTTAATAGCTTCAATGCTGGAAACTTCTCCAGATCTTGAGCCAAATATTGTGCATTTACATCAATGGTCAAAAGTGCTTAAAATGGTGGCTATAAGAAGCTGGAACTCATAACATCTGAACAAAATGTACTTCACTTGAAAGTGAAGCTGAAATCACCCAAAGTTTGTAATATAACACGTTCTTGTGTGGTCAACAATAGAAATGATCAGGTTCAGCATTTGTGAATTTACTTTTGTAAAAATTTCTTATGAAAATACAGTGAAATGCTGAATAAGTTTCAATTTAGTTTTAGAGTCCCCACTCCCTTTGCTTTCTGTGCTAAGTCACTCCCCTTTCAGAGCACTATCACAACATAGCCAGTGATAAAAGAAGAAATTCAATTTGTCAACTGGACAAAGTTTGTTTGGTCGAAAACGTTTCGCCGCTCATCCGAGAGGCTTCGTCAGTTCTGGTTAGAGTGCTGGTAAGACACTTGCTTATATCTCGCTGCAGGGAGGAGCTAACTAGCTTACTACTTTCCGAAACTATCTCGCCTATTGGTTTCTGTCTTAAACCTAGATCAAACAAACAAAAGAAACAATAGGGCTAGCCAGGTCAGGGCCAGAGGTGTGAAAAACATCGTTTAGGGATGAATAGGCATGCTAATCTAGACGCCAGAGGAACAAAAGACAGAAACCAATAGGCAAGATAGTTTCGGAAAGTAGTAAGCTAGTTAGCTCCTCCCTGCAGCGAGATATAAGCAAGTGTCTTACCAGCACTCTAACCAGAACTGAGGAAGCCTCTCGGATGAGCGGCGAAACGTTTTCGACCAAACAAACTTTATCCAGTTGACAAATTGAATTTCTTCTTTTATCTTGGATTCTACCTGGACGACTGAGGGACTCTTCACACATTCAAACATAGCCAGTATGCATCCCGCTAATGAAACTCCTGTAATCCCTTGTTTATCGCGGGGATTAGGTTCCAGAAATAACCCGCAATAAGAGAAATCCGCGAAGTAGGACAACTTTATATTTTACAATTATTCTACATGTTTTAAGGCTGTAAATGCCTCACCACACACATTATACGCTTTTCTCAGACTGGAATGAACCTTTTCTCACATTTTTCTCTCGTTTAAACACTCAAACTTTCATAGATTTTCAACAAAATGTATGAATAGTGACGCGTGGGGGGAGACACGGCCCCGGAAGCCCCGCCGGACGCGCGAGGAGCACTGCCACGTCCCGGGATGCGACGCGCACCAACCCCTTGGAGAAGTGCGTGACACGTGCACTCCTCATCGTGGTCAAATCCGTGACAGAGCAGCATGACCTGTGCGAGGCCGCGCGTACACCGGGGCTGCGAGCACGAGATCGAACCGCGGCGCCCGGACCGCGTCCTCTCAGCCCGAGCCACAAACCAGCAAAGAGTGGCACGTGGTGGTTTAATCCTGGTTTAGACCTGGTCTAGTCCCGGTTTAGTCCAGGTCTAGACCTGGTCCACTCCTGGTTTAGTCCAGGTCCTGTCCAGGTTTAGATCTGGTTTAGACCTGGTCTAGACCTGGTTTAGTTCTGGTCTAGACCTGGTTTAGTCCACGTTTAGTCCTGGTCTAGTCTCTTAGCCAATCAGGACGCAGAACACAATGTAACACTATTAAAAAAAAGTTATATTTATGGACAACAGCCACGTGGGAGCATGGCTGATGTAGGCTTGTGGGCGGAGAATTGCTCAGACATTGGAACATTGGACATCGCACCCCTAACTTTAAGAAGGGTTCGAATAGGGCTTAGGAAAGATCTCTAAATTACTCAAACATGGATGGATGACATACACAACCTCTCCAGGCATGTTTTTGGTGAAGGAACAATGTTTTAACATGGTAGAAAGCTCAAAAGAACTCAACTTTACATTTATATACACAGTGTAATTCTTGGTTTGTTTGCTTCTACATCCTTGCAGACACTGTAGCCCTCCTCTGCTTTGCACTCCGCTCTCTCCTTGTTGTCTCCTTTAATTGAATTGTCTCCCTCTGATGGACACGTGTCTCCATGGTCCCTGGCGCGCCTCTCCTCTGGACAGTCCCGGTAAATAATCTCACCACTAAACACTCACGCTTAATTGTGTTTTCCTCCTTCTTGTCCGTGACGGCTGCGGTGATGGTGGGGGTTAGCTAGCTAGCCGCGCAGGATAATTAAGACAATGCACGTTAGCTCCCACTAGGCCTGAGATAGGTGAATGTTTCCTGGAAGAGTGGACCAGCCAGAACTGCCAATCAAAGCCCGGAGAAGTGGTCTTCCGCTGGGGCTTCTCGGCGGCGCCTGTCCCCGTAGCCTCTTTACTCCACACATAGTATTAGCATGCGTGGGATTAGCCAGGTTTAGTGCGCTGGCAGAGTTAGCGGGAGATCCCAGTAGCTTACGTCGGTGCTCGCTAAAAGGTTTTATCTCACAATTGATTTCAGAGCTTGTAATTTCAGACTGATTAGTTTGTAGAGGAAATAAATAACAAAGGGGGTGGAAAAGGCCTCTGGGAGATTTGTACGGAAGCCCCGAAGGACAAGGTACGATAACAGGAAAAACACACGCTATGAAATGCAAAACACAAACTAGGGGCTAAATAAGCAGATGTGGATGAGTAAATTAAAATAAATAATTAAAAAGACATTCATAATAGTATTATCAGTGTTCCAGCAGAGAAAGTCAGTGGGTTATGGAATGAAAAAAATGTGTGTGCTTCGAACCCAGGAGGTATTAAAAGAGCATAGACAGTATAAACAAGTGGACTACGTGAGTGTGTCACACAGCGCTCAGCTCCAGTCAAATGAAGCTCACGATGCTAGCGGTTATTAGGGGTGGCACGGTACACAAAACTCACGGTACGGTACGTACCTCGGTTCAGACCCCACGGTTCGGTACATTTTCGGTACAGTGCAGGAAAAAAAAAAAACATAACCAGAAAGCCTGTCCTCAAAGGCAGCTTTTTATTGTTTAAATCTCCAGCTGAGATAGCTGCAACTCAAAACCTGTAAGTAAAACAAGTGAATACGCAAGCACCACATTGAGTTGTCATATATTGATATACTGACTGGTTACTGAGCTGGGTACATCAGTGAAGTTTTAACACATGGGTACCTTCACATACAATACACACAAGTACCTAAACACTTTTTTACATTCACATAGCTCAGAGAACATGAGCTATAGGCCTGGCCTATATCACAGATAACAACATAACGCTGTTTTAAACATGTGCATTTTGCAATAACAAACTGTGGTCAGCTGTGTACACCTTCATTGAATTTTTCAACCGCGGGGTCTTTATATATATATATATATATATATATATATATATATATATATATGGCTGGAGAGGGCTGGTCTGAAGGACAGCACAGAGGCCCTCATCCTGGCTGCACAGGAGCAGGCCTTGAGCACCCGAGCAATAGAGGCCCAGATCTACCACACCAGACAAGACCCAAGGTGTAGGCTGTGCAAAGAGGCTCCTGAGACAGTCCAGCACATAACTGCAGGGTGTAAGATGCTGGCAGGGAAAGCATACATGGAGCGACACAACCAAGTGGCGGGCATAGTGTACAGAAACATCTGTGCAGAGTACGGGCTGGAGACCCCAAGGTCAAGGTGGGAAACACCTCCGAAGGTTGCGGAGAATGACTGAGCCAAGATCCTGTGGGACTTCCAGATACAGACTGACAGAATGGTGATGGTGAACCAACCAGACATAGTGGTGGTGGATAAGCAACAGAACAGAGCCATGGTGGTGGACATTGCAATACCAAGCGATGGTAACATCAGGAAAAAGGAACATGAGAAACTAGAGAAATACCAGGGGCTCAAGGAAGAGCTGGAGAAGGCCTGGAAGGTGAAGGCATCAGTGGTGCCTGTGGTGATCGGAGCACTCGGGGCTGTAACCCCCAAACTGGAGGAGTGGCTACAACAGATCCCAGGAAAAACATCAGACATCTCAGTCCAGAAAAGTGCAGTACAGGAACAGCAAAGATACTGCGCAGAACTCTCAAGCTCCCAGGCCTCTGGTAGAGGACCCGAGCTGGATGAAAGTGAGAGACCAACCACCGTGGAAGGTGAGGAGCACATTTTATATATATATATATATATATATATATATATATATATATATATATATATATACATATATATAGTTGTGTTTAGGGTCGCCAACCATCCCTTGAAAAATGGAATCTTCCTGTATTCAGAAACAACGTGTCTCGTATTAAACTTCTACCGGTGTGTGGGCCGCTCTTTCGCACGTGTAACGTGTATCACAGGGCAGGTTAAACTTTATATTTATACTTTTATCTTCCTACCTGCCCATGCAGCTGCTCGCCTTTTCACGCTCTCTCTCCTCCTGTTCATAGCGCGCATAAGCTCCTCCTCAATGCGCTCTGATTAGAAGAGCAAGACAGTTGTCCGTGACTTTCTGTTTTTTTCATGACTGATGACTTTCATCCCTGCTGTATACATGTTCACTAGGGCTCGCAAATGGCAATGGTTAAAGAGTCCTCAAGGAAACCCTTGCAAAATGAAAGTCCCGTGGTCAGTTCAATATTAAACTTTTGTACCGTATATTCTCCGTCAAAATGCGCGCACCGAACCGTGACCCCCGTGACCCCGACGGTTCAATATAAATACATATACCGTGCCACCCCTAGTGGTTATATGGGCGAATATGGAGCCAAGTTCCATATTAGGATTAGGAATTTACTAACGGACAAAATACCAAAATAAAATTACCAAGATCATGTAGAGTGGATTAATACAAAGATTTTATGACCAAAATCAGTGCAGAAGTTACACTGAGAGGGGTGACAATTTGTAAATGTAAAGTCAACTGGAGTTGATGGAGCCAGAAGTGCCTCCATAAACACTTCCTACTTGGAATGTAGCTGTTTGCAGATTAGCTAGACCCATTGATACATACAGTCGATGGTGGAGAGTGATGGATTTGTTAGAATATCTATAGAGACATTGTGAAGATGAGCTGTAGAGGCTGATGGTTCTTCTGCTGCAGTAGACAGCACAGACATGCAAGAAGTGGGAGGGTATACAAAGTGCACCTATATGAATGGCCCCAGATTGGCTATCACAACACAGCCCTATACACAGTTTAGCAGTTTGGTAAAAAAAAAAAAACAAAAAAAAAAAAGTTGGTTTAGTTCCACTTTATTAATGGAATATTTTAGATTCACATTTTGTGTTTATATTTTCATTTAAACCATTGGTGACTGCATTTTCAGAGATTCACATATCATTCTTTTTCATAATATATTTTTATTTGCATCCCATAGTAATATTGTTCCTTTGTTGCTGTAATATTCTACTGGCCTTCAGGGCGCCCCATACCGCTGCTGTGATCTGCCTGTGTCTGCTCCACTGTCAAAGTTAAGCACAAGTTCGAAGGACACATTTTTGTATCTCACACTTTAGTGTGGGGCTTTTATTTACACATCAAGATAAAGATGCAGATGGAGCGTGGCTGTACGGGACCCGGAGCAGGAGAGGAGAAGAAAACATGTGCTGTGGTGTGGCTTATGTGTGTGAGTATGTGTGTATGGGGGGCCCCCAGCCATGAAGGAAAGCAGGTCACAAGTCAGGGACACTGAGGGGCCCAATGCGATAGAGCGCCACTGACATCACAGAGAGACAGAGAGAGAGAGCAAGTCAGGGGGCAAGCGACAATTTTATTTTGATCAGATACAATGTTTGAGTACCAAATGAATCAGTGATTTTTTGATGTTGTTACAATCAGACTTAAATATACACACTGTGCAAGCTGATGGTTGAGCTCATGAAATATGGCCTGTAATAATTACTGAAGATTCCTTTGTAAATTGTGTGTTCAACTGCAATAGTTTTAAAACACTTCAAAAACATCCAGCAATCCAACATCCCATTCTTCTCCACATATAAATATTACAGTACTTCTCCATCTATTTGCTTCACTTTTACCTTTTTGTGCTGTGGAGTTTTCTGTTTAAATAAATGTGATTGTGAGCAGTGTGGGTCTGTATCACCGCACACACTCGGCATGTCCAGCGCGGAAATGGACAGCCACTTTGGGCAAATCCAATCACCGTCTCCCCGCTCTGAGGAGATGGAATCCTGGGAACATTTGAGCTGATCTAACCCTGTTACCACACACACAGGGCTCTTATGGACTCCACACACTGCTCCACTGCACATTTCTCTGCTACAGAGGCATTAGCTGAGATTTTCAAAGTGATCCATTTTTTTGACAAACTTGAGATAAATGTTCTGTTTTAAAAGTTGAATTCCAATACTGCTGTGTGTTGCAATGAGTTTAAACCAGGAAATGGTGACAATTTAGGTGAGAGTGTCTGAAATAAAAATGAAATTGTAGCGTTGTAACTGAACAGATTTTGAACTGAAGAATGTTCTGAGGAACAGTGACTGTGAGGAGTTGGGATAGAATAGATGTGTTTAAATCTTGTCTCTGGTCAAATGCCTTCATTAAAGGGTCCATATTATGATATTTTCTGATCTGTTATAATGTAGTTTCCTCATCACAATCAGACCTGGAGTTGTGTTTTATTTCATTCACATGTTTAACACACAAATCCTGCATATTTAGGCTGAGTTTTTCCAAATGGAAAACACTTTCTTACACCTTGTGATGTCATGTGGTAATACAGGAATTGCTCCACTGTATTTTTAAACTCCATACACCTTCACTAGAATAATTTGGATGATTTCAGATCTGGAATTGCCAATCTGTACTAATCAAAAGTTGTAGTTGTTTTTTGATCGAATACGTTTCGCAGCTCATCCAAGCTGCTTCTTCAGTTCTGGTCAGATGCTGGTGGAGTGTCTTATATCTGCCTGAAGGAAGGAGCTAACTACATTGAAACTACTCTGAAACTAACACACCTACTTGGTTACAGTTTCTGTTTGTTAGCTAGGGTCTAATGAACTGCACTCAGTGGGGACTGTGCCTGAGTTATATTAGCATAATCATTCAGGCCCCTCATGGGTGCTTTCAGACCTCTGGGCTTGAACAGGCTACTGTAAACAAACAGAGTAGTTTTGGTGTTGTTATCTCCTCCCTACACAAATCAAAAATTTGTAAAAATGGGTGTGTTCTGGCTCCAGTGGTCACTGCCAATTGCAGGTACTTCAGCCATCCTGTACTTCAAGTACTTGAAGTATATGAAGCCCAGATTACAGTCAGGTGTTTTCTTTTTACAAACTCCTGGATGCAGGGGCGGCGTCTGAAATGTGGATACAGATCAATTACACGGTTAACACCCCTTCTCTCATCCATTTAGTCCTCCAGAACCTGCCCCTCCTTCCCCCTCACTCTCTTCTTTAGCCAAACAGCCAAAGATGGACTCCAGCACAAACCGTGCACCAGAGCATGGAGCATGAGGTGTAGAGAGGAAAGACTATAATGGGGTTCTCCAACCTTTTACCCCTGAGAGATACTTTTCCAAAACCAAAATGTGTATAAGCTACTCCTGATCATCGCCTCAAGTAGCTGCTGCTTAAATTGAACCAGAATCAGATAAACTTTTTTTTGTCCCAAAGAGCAATTCAGACCGTAGCTGTTGCTCAGAAGAGTACAAAACCAATACAACAATACAAGTGCTCTGCACTATAAGGCGCAGACATTAATTAAACAGTGATAAGGCCAAATTAACACTAAACATGTATGAATAAAACAAAACACATCTCCAGGTAAATTTATGATGAGGAAAGAACATTATAACACAGATCAGAAAATAGTGTAATATGGGCCCTTAAAGCAGAAGACTGATGTTAGTGGAAACAAAACTACCATCCAAATACTATATCATTGGGGAAGTCTCCACATTTTGACATCATTAAAAGGACCTATTGTTTTAACACAACTTTTACCATTCTGTAAAACTGGTCACACTATTTGACTTTACTCTTCATTTTCTGCCTTGTAAATTCCCCACATTATCCATCATAAACACAACTCATCTACACGTCCCTCCACTTGCACATAAACTGACATCCTAGCTCTGCTTGTTTTACCCATATACTTTATGTACCTCGTCATCCAAAAACAGTCTATAAAACATGAAACGTGTCCCTCCTCAGCTCCCATAGGATACTACGGATCCCATCACATCCCATAATGTGCTTTTCTCCGTGGCAACAGCGGCACAGACAGTGATGTCAGCCTGCCTGGGACGTTCTTTATGGCTGTGGCCCGGGCGGGTGGCGTGTTGTTGCCGTGGTCGCGTCCTTAGCAGAGGAGTTATGGCAGCGTTCAGGGCGCGGAGTGGAGCTTGTAAATCTTGGCGCTGTCTCTGAGCAAACATGGCTCTTATACATAAGCAGCAGGTATGATTAGGAGGTTATTGATTGAGAACATGGCTGAGATATGTTAGTGTTTTTTCTTGAGAGGGAGAGCTCGTTTAACATTGTAATTTTTTTGTATAGGGCTGAAATAACTATTATTTTAGTAGATGACAATAGTTATTTCTATTGTACATTGAGACTTTTTAGTACATTATCAGCCAAATAATGGTTGCAATATGGTGACATACCATTTCACATATTATGTGAAATATTATGTACATAAACAAAACAAAAAAATATCCTACTAGTCTAGTAGGATAGTTTTTTGTTTTGAATAGTTTTTGAACTATTCATTAAAATAGAATCAAACTTCTCTGTAGATTTCAATTGTAAAGAGCTCCCCCTGCTGTATACCTTACTTGGGACTTCTGTAGTAAATGCAGATATTGTTGATACTTTGCAGCTAATGCCATTAGCATTCAATCGGGGTGTGAAGCTAACTGTTCTGTCTGAAGCCCTACAAGTTAAGACTTTAAATCTATGCTTTGTTTTAGTACAATTTTAACCATGAAGAACTGACTTAGCTGGAACTACAACAGGTGAGCTCATTTGAGCTGTCAACAAGTCCCTTTCAAATATCATTACAGTCACAAGCTAGCTAACATCAACCCACATTTTTACAGTTTGTCAGTCTCACCTAAATAGGACCCTGAATGTTCGTATTGATCACAGGCTCCTGAAATGTGTTGTTTAAATGAATGGTTTTTTTTAATTTGTTTACTTTATGGTAGTGTTTGTTAGTTTGATCATTGTGTCACCAATGTAACTGCTGACCACCACTGTAGATATACTGTACATGTGGAACACCCCCAGCATGATGTCACTGCAAAGTATCAATAGATATTTTTAGCGTAAATCCTTTCACTGTAATCATTATTAACACTAGTGTATTGTGTTGACTATGTGGGCTGCTACCTTTGCCAGGTCTTATTAGACTTCATGATTAAATATAGGTGCAAAAATAAATACATCAAATATTACATAGCTCATGGCTCCATATCATTTTGGATCATTTTGCATCATCTTTGCAGTCCAAAACTCCTACTTGTTTCCATGGAAATATTGTTGCTTTGGTGATAATATTCCACAATATAGCTTAGTACTAAAAATCTCTATGGAGAATGTTCTGACGTATGGTTTAAACTTTCTATTTCCATCAAATCATGTAGGAGACATGCCACCTCCAGAAAGTTACATACTGAGGCTTTAAATATATGTAACATTTTTAATTTATTTTTGTATTCTGGCCTGTAACTTGGCATAGTGGCATCACCTAGGTATAAATAATTTGAATGTTATTTCTTGAAAAACAAAACGATAAAAATCTCCATGGATACTAGCAGGTGGTGTGCCCTCTGTCAGAAATGTTACATTGTGTAATTCTAATGCTGATTCATTTTTCAGTACAAAAACATTGGACTTTCTCTGATCTGAATGGTCACTACCTACAGCCCAGTGCCTGCAGCGCCAATCATGAGTCAGTGCTAGTGCAGCCTCTGCAGCACAGTCAGGGGATTCTGGGGGTTATAAGCTTTCACAAACCCAAACACAGAGAGAACATGCATACATCCCCAGGCATTGTGTCTGTAAACATGGTGAATATGTTTGTTTTCACTACACAGAGGAGCCGTAACACAAGTAGATATATTGTTTGACTACTACTGTTACTGGCACTATACCAACACACAGTAGTATAGTTTATTTTTCTTGGAGAGTCGTAAAAGAAAAAAAAAAGAGTTCTATGCATATTCTACACTTTAGACACATCTAGAACAGTGTTGTTGAAAAAGCTGTGCACAGATTGGCACTGAATAATGTATTTTCTGTAAAGTATTTGGGTAAGTGTATTAAGTCGGCCCTTATACTCAAAACTGATTCTGGTGAGCTTTAGGCCATATTAGAATTCATCCTCTCCTCCCCTTCTTCATCTCTCCTCCTCCTTTTTCTCCACCCTTGGTCATCCTCTCCTCCTCTTCATCTCTCCCTCACACTCTCATCGCTCCTCTTTCTCTTCCTTTCTCCCTCTTCCTCCTCCCCTCCTTCACTTCTTCTCTCTTCAGCACATCTCCTACCCATTCTTCTCTCCTCCTCCACCTCTCCCTCCTTTGCTCTTCACCATCCTCTCCTCCTCCTCCTCCTCCAATCTTCACCATCCATCCATCCTCTCCCCTCTTCCTCTCTCCTCCTCTTCTTAGTCCTCATCTTTGCTCCCCCCTCCATCCATCATCAGCTCTCCAAACAATTGCTCTCTACCTCTCTCTCACCTCTTCATCCATCCTCTTCTCTTCTCTTCCTCTCCACCTGTCACCACCTCCCCAAACACTGCTGTCCTCTTCCCCACCTCTTCTTTCCTCCTCCTCTCATCTTCTCCTCCTCTCACCTCCTCTCTCCCTCCTCCACCTGTCACCACCTCTCCAAACACCTGCTCTCCTCCCCTCTCCCTCACTACTTCATCCATCCTCTCCTCCTCCCCTCTCCCGCCTCCTCTTCTCCCCCTCTCCTCTTCTTCCTCCTCCTCTTCGCATCATCCTGCGCCCGTCACCACCTCTCCAAACATCTGCACACTTCAGAGGCTCCATAATTGAGCTCCTGATGGTTCCTGATGGACCAAAATTGCTCCTGAGGCTGGCCACTCGTGCTCTGCTTTGTTCTCCATATCAGCACAACAAACAGCATCCCAGTGTCACTGCGCGTCTTAAGAAAACACGTTTGATAAGAAGGGAGCTGCTTCAGACCTCTGCTCAGGAGCTTTGTGCTATTACGGCCAGACTGTGAGGTACAAATTGTCATAACAGTGCCTTCAAAAGAAATATAATGTGTTAAGAGTGCGTTTTATCATGAGATCTGGAGCTATCTGCAGCACTGTTTGTTTCAGGCTAAAATGTTTGGTCATAGTTTGTGTAAATGTTGTTTTTTTATTTTGCTGTTCGCAGTTTTATTTAGATTTTTTTTTACTACTAAATAAAAAGTACTCAGAATGACAAATACTGTAACTAAAATAACTTTTTCTCAACTAAAACTAAAATCAGATATTTTTCAATTTACTGTAATAAAAATATAAAAAAAGACAAGTGAATTGATCCTGTGTCACTGTGTTTGAGACCAATAAAGTCTTAATCTTAATCTTAATTATAGGACAGTGCCATTAATCTCATTTAAAATTGTAGTAAATATATATATTTACTATATATTCATACAAAAATGTTGTTATCAAACATATAATTCATTCATTACCTTCTGTTCAGAATGACAGGCTGCTGCTCAAAACCCGGAGTAAAGACACTTTTCAATCCAATCCAATCCACTTTATTTATATAGCACATTTCATAAACTAAAAGCGTTTCCAAAGTGCTGCACAGAAACATCATTTAAAATAAACAAATAATCACAGAAACAATTGTGCCTACAAATAAATATACCATAAAATAATAAAAACAATATAGAATAAATAAAAAAAATAAAAATAAATAAATAAATAAAAATATAAACGCTAAAAAAAATAAATAAATGAAACCTAAAATACAATAAAAGACCACACAACTCACGCGGTGTTAAAAGCCAGAGAACAAAAGTGGGTCTTAAGACGAGACCCACAAAAGTCTCTTAAGACCTTTGTAATACATAATAGGCTTTTAAATACTACTACTTTTTGGTAACTTTGTCTTTTTCATTTTAATTTTGTGTATTTTTTACCAAGTGAATATAAATCTAACTAAACTAAAACTAAACGATTACTAGTACTAATACTACTTAAGTGCATTAGATCTATACTTTTTTTTCCCTAAAAGTTAACTTAGAAGTAATTCTTTGAAATAACCATGATTTACAAATACTATGAACCAAACAACTGTAAATACCATCTTGACTAAAACAAAAATGTCTTACCCAAATCACCACAGATGTGTGAATCAGTACCGCATTGCCCACATTGGACAATAGGTGGCAGTATTCTCCCATGAAACACACACTCTGGGCTCTGATCTGGCAGGAGCAGGGCTGGAGGCAGTTGTGTTCATTTAATTAGACAGAAATGTATACTCCTCTGTTCATTTGACTGCTCCCTCCCTTTCCATCTCTTTACTGTGAAAAACGCTCAGAGTAAATACATTCAAAAGCGCTTTATAATTGTGAGTTTAAGCCACACGTGCGCTCGGATGGTGCCGATGGAGGAGATGTGTAAAGACCTGCTTGGCACTTCCCTGAGGCGACCATTACAGCAAGTATGAAGCTGTCAACGAAACGACGATTACTGTAAAAAATACTGCAATGTGAGGGCAAGAAGGAAGCCCCCAAGTCCATAAACTATAGAAGTACTACCAGTTAAAAGTTTGGACACACCCAATATTTGTATTTATTTATTTCATGTTAACTACTACCCATCACAACACATTAATCACTACTTAAAACTCACATGTGCAAACCAGCATCACCTCATCATTTCCACTGTCTCCTATTGTCTGCCATTGTTTGTAAAGCGTCTTTGAGTGTCCAAAAAAACTCTATATGTGATGTATTATTATTATTATTATTTATACATTTTTGATACATACGGTAAAAATAAAGAAAACAGAAAAAAGTGGAAAGCTTAACTAAATATTTCAAATGCTCAAAGTAGCCACCCTTGCTTTGTTGACATGACATTAAGTCTCCTGAAATAGTTTTCACTTTACAGCTGTGCAGCGTCAAGAAATGCAAAAAGTCCAAACCGGGGCCCAAAGCAAAGGGTGAAGGCTACTTTTAAAAAAATATAAAAACTAAAAGAAGTTTTGAGTCATTTTTTGTTTACTATATTCCACATGTGTCATTCACTGTTTCGATGCCTTCAGAATCTACAATGTGGATAATCGTGGAAAAAAAGAATGATAAATGACACAAGAAACGAGTACAAAAAGTGAAAAGTCTGTGAAACTTGGGATGAACTTTACTAAAACACACTGTACACTATTATTGACTGTCTTAAAAATGCCATTGCATTTGGTCCAAATTTATTCCTCATTCACTGTATGCATTCCAAGCATCCTAATTATTCATTGAACAGAGTTAAGGCTAACAACAACTAGCATGCAAATGCACACTTCCTTATAACCTGACAATAAAATGCTTTCCAATTAGATGCAAACTGTAAACAGCAGACTTAACCTAAACATGCGCCATAGGTAAAATCCTCCAGCTTAGGGCCTGACCAAAGCCTAAATAACAAAACAAAATCATGGGGATGGTCCCCGGGTCAAATATAGAAACAACTTCTCCTGTGCGAGATCAATAAAGGTCAATCTTCTAATCCTTGACCACTGTAAGGCGCTTTGTGGGACTAATAAAGGCATAGCTAATAAAGGCATAGCTTTCTTTCTTTCTTCTTTCTTTGTGTTACAATTTTGTATGAAAAGCGCCTTATAAATATTGTTTGATTGATTAATTGATTGATTTTGACCTCAAGAGCTGCTCAGACAATATATTTGTATATCTGGGGCAAGCCATATTTTGCTTAATTACATTAAAAAATGTGTACAAAGTTTTACATAATTATTTTTTAGAATTTTACTACAAATCTATTTCGGTGTTGTTGTGCATTTTTGTGAAGGCAAGCTCCGTTCTGGCCTCTGCAAGTTGTGAAAAGCGCTATGAATAATTAGGACGCTCAGAATGCACAGGGTACGTGAGGAGTAACTTTGGACCAACCAAACTGCTTGAAATGAACTCGCTCTGTTTTTCACCTTTTGAGGAGTACCATTTTTATTATTATCTTTTTTTTATTTCAACTATTCTCAGCATTCATATATACACTGTATTCGTATATGAATATATTCTATACCTGTTTCTCATTTACGCAATTACACTACATTATAATGTTAGATAAGGTCACTACTACACCAACATTCCCAATGCAAGATTACAACTTTATAGATGTAATTAAGACACATAAGTACAATTTTCATATGTAGTTTCTCATTTTGTTTATCATGCTGCTATTTTGCTTTGTACAGTCATTACTAGAATTACAAATTGTACATAATATTTTTACACATTTGATATTTGTACTACTTTTCTGCCAGCAATAATACTTCATCCTACATCTCTACATCTGTATGTAATTTATACACTAACCACATATCATTTTTATTACAGTATGTCTAGTATTATACTCCATAAAACTGTACAACTCACCCTTATGTAACACATCACCTTCTGTCAGGTCAATCACTTTTTCAATGTATAGTCTTTATTTTTACTTGTACATATACATTTATATATCGTGTTATTTCTGCTACTTATGAACATATTATTACTATTTATATTTTTGCTCTTATTATATTATATTGTGATGTGTGAGCTACTGTGTCCCTTGTTCCCTTGTGGATCAGTAAAGTTTTTTTGTTGTTTTTTTTAAGTCTAAATCTATTGCTTTCCTTACAACAGCTGTGGTTGTGAATATAATGCTACAAATGTACTACTGTCTAAATCAGAGGTGTGCATGCTATGACCCTCGGACCTCAGACCTCCTGTTGAATTGACCATTGGTCCGTATGCTGTCCACGGTGAAAACGACTGGTCTAAATCTAAGTACTAAAAATATCACTAGTACTTTCGCTATTTCTGGACCTACGTTCAAATGTTTCCTCATCACAAACATACCTGGAGTTGTGTTTTGTTTCATTCACATGTGTTCAACAAACATATTTAGGTTGAGTTCTTCTCTCATACTGACTCTGTTCCACCTCATGTGTTCCACCTCATGTGATAATACAGGAAGTGCTCCACTGTGTTTTTAAACTCCATGCACCTTCACTAGAAGCATTTGGATAACTTCAGCCCTAGAATTACCCATCTCTACTGAACAGAACGTAAATGGTAGCTGTTAACATGACATCATAAGGGGGAACAGAGCATTTTGAGCTTTGGAGATGAAGACGTAATAAAGCATTACTCAAACATGTGTGAATGAAACAAAACACAACTCGATATGTTTTTGAGGAGTTAACCACATTATAACATGGCTTAAATCAGAGGTCTTCAACAGGGGGGTCGCGACCCCTAGGGGGGTCGCGGAGGTACTGCAGGGGGGGTCGCGAAATCTTTTGATTTCACTTTAAAATAATATAATTTTATATTTTAATATTTTTAAAAACAATATATTTTTTCATTTTTCCCCAATCAATTTCTCCCTTGTCCCTCCACCCTCTTTGATGTCTTAAAATGCACAGCCACTCTCTCCCTTGCACTTGTTTTTTGGTTGAATCAGTGAACGATCTTAATAGGCCTGTGTTATATGCAAGTTGTGTTTAAAAATTGCAGTAGCACATCCACCCCGTAGGGCCTATCTGGCCCATCTTTAAAATAAAAAAACATGAAAATACAGTATTAACCTGTGTATTATTTCCTTGTATTGGATGTACCATAACAGAGTAGCAATGTTTATACATGACACTAAGCTCAATTTAATATAAAACACAATTCTATGCCGTATATATAGTAAGGGGTCCCTGGCCCAGTTCGCCATCTGTTTGGGGGTCCCTGGCCTGAAAAACGTTGAAGACCCCTGGCTTAAAGCTCAAAAGAGTCAGTTTTGTGTAATATAGAACCTTTAAAACATGTCTGTGGAATATTCTAGCTGTATAGAAAGTGTTGTGGTCATTATAGTAATGACCACGACACTTTCTATACAGCTAGTAGATAACTGTATATTTTAAATACTACTAATATCTAATATCTGGACGACTGAGGGACTCTTCACACTACTAATATCGTCACTTTTTTAACTTTTTAATTTGACAACTCCTTTTGGTTGAATTATGAATTTTACATTTTTCATTTTTGTGCTAGCTGTCAAGTCACTCTCCCGTTCCACAGCACATGCTTAACCCACTACACCACTGACGCCCCCTAATCTGACTACTCCGACTAACAAGGTATAAATGTAAAACTAGCTTAGGCGCACCACACCTGCTATGCTAATTCCTAATAAAATAGGACAGTGGATCACAGCTAGGGGGCTAACTACACGCATGACAAAAGCTACACCGCCAACTCTGCCGGGGAAAGGGGAGGGGCTAATTCAATCAGGGCGACAATGTGACAGCGCTGTGACAACAGGGGGATGGAGGGAATGATATTAGGACCGAAAGAGAGGAGGAGGAGAGAGAGAGAAGAGTTGAAGAGTGATGCTAGTATTTTAGAGTAACTGTATGTTATTGTAATAGCACTCCGACACAGGGAGAATATGCAAACTCCACCATTAAGGCCTATATACTATCTGGGAATCTAACCAAGGACCTTCTTGCTATGAGGTGACAATGCAAACCACTCCACTATGCCACCATATGCTCGAAAAATTAATTTCTTAATATTTGTAGTACTAAATTAGTGACAAAAATCAGATTTTTTTTATTTTAAAAGATGTATTTTTTTTTTACTTTTTGGTTGGAGGTCACCTGCTTGTTTCTATGTATATGTCATTGCTGTCTGGAATGTCCCACAGTATGACATTACAGGTGGTTTTACAGTTCAAAAACACCTTGAAAAACATGCCTTCTGACTGTGAGCGGGGTCGTCTCTCCACAGATCTCATCTATAACGTGGTTTGGTTTTTCAAACTTTTTCAGACAGCAGAATATGATGAGTCTACTTGTTTATTATTATTATTATTATTATTATTATTATTATTATTATTATTATTAGTCTAGAAGGAAAAATATTTTTTTTAACTCCTGATCATTTCTACTCCATTAAAGGTCCCATGGCATGAAATTTTCACTTTCTGAGGTTTTTGAACGTTAATGTGAGCTCCCCTACCCTGTTTAGGCCCCCCCCCATGGCTAAAAGTTGCGAAATGTGTAAACTGAGCATTTGCGGTCCTTTTCTGCGTTTGAAAAAAAAAACACAGCTCAAACGGGCAATTCTGAACAAGGAAACTTTCTGACGTCACGCGGAAAATGTAGTTCCACCCCTCCTCTTAATGTCTACCCACCGTCTCTGGAAATCACGCACAGAGAGTTTGGACCGCGAATGAGCTACGTAATGCAAAATGCATTTTTTTATTTGCCTGGAGGCACGTGTGAGTGTTTTCAGGCTCGGAAGTCCTTTACCTGACCCTCTGGACCTCTGAAACAGCAGTGGTTTAATTTTATTTTCTGTGAAAATGTGTTTTTTTAATTGAAACGGCTCTCCTTTCTTCCTTCGCGCATAAAACGGAAGTGGAGACAGCGCACAGCGCACCGCTAAAACAAGGAACCAGCGGGACATTTGCCCCCCCCACCTGCAGCTCTGACCTATCTCTGTCCTGCTCATTTGCATTCAAGCAACAACGCCCATTATAAAGTGTCTGAGAGAGATATTTTTTGTCTCTGCCTGTGTACATGGGTCTTTCTCATGCACTGAGTCTTTATTTTGAAGAAGGATTCATTTACAGTATTAGGGAACCATTAAGGCACCATATGAAAGCATCAAGAAGTACCATGTCATGGGATCTTTAAGGTCTCCATTCTCCTGCTATATTCATCCAACCACGCCCAAAACATCTGCAGATTAATACATAGAGACATAGGCTAATTTTAATATAAAATAGTGATTTACTGTCTTTAAACCAATTCCTACATCATCTTGTACACAATATCATAACACCCACCTCGCTGTTAGCAAACTCATCACGCTGCGCAGCGAGATGCACCAGAAATAACCCATTGGCCCGGCGCCAGGAGCTAATGCTAATGCTAACTCTACCAGCCCGCGGAACAGTACTAGCTAGCAGTGGTGGATGAAGTACTCAGTTTTGTCACGGAAGTAAAAGTACAGATACAGGGGCAAAAAGTCACTTAAGTAAAGTAAAAGTATCACATGAGAACGTCTACTTAAGTTAAAGTATTAAAGTACCTGTTTAAAAAATAGTATTTTGCAGATATATATTTTTTTTAGAAAAATTAAAGGTTGAATGTTTAGGTTTTTTTAAAATAAAGATTTGAGCAGATTTTAAGTGATTCAGTTGATTTCTTAATTTTTCTAGCTGTTTTGTGTATTTTGGTTTTTACTTTTCTGTCCAGATCAAAAATGTAGTGGAGTAGAAAGTACAGATACACATTCTCACATGTAGTGAAGTAAAACTAAAAAGTATCCACTGTAAAATTTACTTAAAGGGCCTATATTGTGCTATTTTCTGATCTCTGTTACAATGCTGTTTCCTCATCCCAAACATATCTAGAGTTGTGTTTTGTTACATTCATACGTGTAAGACACAAACCCTGCCATATGGTATTACAGAAAGTGCTTTGCTGTGTCTTTAAAAAATGTACACCTACATTAGAATCATTTGGATAATTTCAGCACTTGAATTGCCAATCTCTAGAGAACTAAAGATAAAAGGTCACTGTTAACTTGAAGACTACCTCTTCATGACATGACATCACAAGGTGGAACAGACAGACTAATAATAAAGGATTACTCAAACATGTGTGAATGAAACAAAACACAACTTCAGGTAAGTTTTTGAGAAAATAACATTCTAACATATCTTAAAGTTCACAAGATTCAATTTTGTGTAATAGAGGACCTTTAAAGGTCCCATGGCATGAAATTTTCACTTTCTGAGGTTTTTGAACGTTAATGTGAGCTCCCCTACCCTGTTTAGCCTGAGCATTTGCGATCCTTTTCTGCGTTACAAAAAATCGGAGCTCAAACGGGCGAGTTTGGACAAGGCACCTTATTGATGTCAGATCGAAAAAAGAAATGCAAATGCAGTTCCACCCCCGTCTGTCTGTACTCAGCGTCTCTGTAAATCACGCCCAGAGAGTTTGGACTGCGAATGCGCTAGGCAATGCCAAATGCGTTTTTTTATTTGCCTGGAGGCACGTCCGAGTGTTTCTAGGCTCGGAAGTCCTTTATCTGAGCCTCTGGACCTTTGAACAGCAGTGGTTTAATTTTATTTTATGTGGAAATGTGTTTATTTTTCAATGGAACGCTTCAAATCTCTCCCCCCGTGCCAAAACATGGAAATGGATCAGCTGTGAGCTACAGCGGAGAGTGGAGAGTTTGGCCACGCCCCCACCCTCTACTATTGGCCAGCTCTTTTCTTCTCATTTGCATTCAAGCAACAACTCCCATTATGACCTGTTCTGAGGGAGAAAAAATACTCTTTCTCATCTTATCTCTGTTTCTCATGCACTGAGTGTTGATTTTGAAGAAGGATTCATTTACAGTATTAGGGAACCATTAAGGAGCCATATAAAAGCATCAAGAAGTACCATGTCATGGGATCTTTAAGTAAAGTGTCTGCGTACACAGGTGTATAAATTTGTGTGTGAATGGGTGAATGGTTCCATGGTGTAAAAGCACTCTGAGTGTGACCATTTACCATTTGCACTTTTACATTTGTACTTCATTACCATCCACCACTGTGCTAGGCCTTCTTTTCATTGTGCTCTGAGACACACGGGAGCAGGCTGCGTATACAAGCTTCCCTATTTTCAGATTAATTAAAGAAGGGATCAATTAGGAGTGATGAAAGGCAGGACGGAGACTGACGAGCTGATAGGACCATCATGGAGTCTTGAAATGCAGACGACTTGGCATGTTTTATCTCACACAAACTTAATTGCAATTTTTCCGGCGGGAGTGACACGAGCGGAATGGCAGTGTGAAATTAGCTGAGCGCCGTACAGTATTTGAGTGTGTTTGGAATACCCGAATACTTTTGGATGCTAAATTTAGAGTAGGAAAAAAAGAAAAAGAAAATGTGGTAACTGTACTGGTTCAAAATCCTGCATAAAATGGATATTATTGTTGTTGTAATTAATTTTTTGTACGCGATCAGTTTTCATTAAGTAGCTTTTTACATATGCTGGCTGGCTGGTATGACTGGCTGCTACTACTACTGTTACTACTACTATTACCTACTACAACAACTACTACCACTACTACTAGGTCTACTACAACTAAAGGTAATGTACTACTATAGTGATACTAATACTACTAATTATCCTGTTATAACAGGATAATTACTACTAATTATCCTGTTATAACAAAATTTTAAAGGTGCTCTATGTAAAAATACATAAGTATGTATAATATAAATCCACAAGTATATATAATATATAAGTGTTTTTATAGAAAAAGTTAAAAAAGTAAAACTGATGGAAAAACATGAAAAGATATGTTTGACGCTATACTGCGGAACATTGTAGCCTGTGGGACCCAAATATAGAAAAAATATATTATGCAAAGTTGACACTTGTGAGCTTTAAGCCATGTGATAATGCTGTTACCTTCCCAAAAACATACCTACAGTTGTGTTTTGTTTCATTCCTATTTGAGTAATCCTTTATTATTAATCTGTCTACATCTCCAAAGCTCAAAATGCTCTCTTCCAACTCGTGATATCATGAAGTGGTATTTTTCAAGTTAACAGCTTCTTTTACCTTTAGTTCAGTAGAGATCAACTCAGCCTAAATATGGAAGGTTTGCATGTTAAACATATGAATGAAACAAAACACAACTCCAGGTATGTTGAGGAGGAAACAACATTTTTAACATAGATCAGAAAATATGGGCCCTTTAAGCACAGGTAAACACCTCCAACCATATTTTCAGTAGTATTATATGATCTCCTCTCTCACCTTGTTCATGCTAATCGTGCACAGCTTCTCTCTCTCTCAAGCCCGGGTTTTTGCTGAGTGGACTGCAGTGGTGCCAGCTCACATGTGGCTCTGCATATGGAGGGGCCTCATTTGCATAGGGGGCATGGGGTATTCTTCTGCCCGATCTGCCTCTCCTGTGTTGGGCACGCGGACGGCTGTGTGACCCTGCCTGCGTCTGCCTGGACCGGAGCGGAGATGGCTCACTCCAGAGAATGAAGTAGTACAAGAACATAAAAGGTACTGCAGTCATGTGAAGTGCAGCATTAAAGTACTGTGAGAATATATGAGGTCAGCTGTATTGTGTAAAGGTACTGCAATAGTGTAATGAGACCCAGTTAAAGCTATGCAATATGGCACTCAGTATGGTAATGAATTAAATGAATTAATAAAAAATAAATTAATCAAATACTGAATGGGCTTGCTTCTCAACCAGCCTGGTGGAATCACCTTACCTTTATTTAGTAATAAGAAGTACAGGTAAACGGTAAAATTAAAGGTGCACTGTGTAATTTTTCTGGTGGGGGATCCATCATCTGCTTTTCTTCATGGAGACATTGCCCGAAATGTTCCACAGTTTGTAATTACACTTATTTACCTGTGGAGAGGCGAGTCCACCCACAGTAAGAACTTTATAGGTCACTAACAACCCATGTTATTGAAAGCAAGATGAATATGTTCAATGCCAAACCAGGACATTCCAGACAAAAAATTATATTTCCATAGAGACAAGCAGGTGGCGGACCCTCCACCAGAAAAGATACACAGTGCATCAAATAAGTAATGTTACTCCAAAGAAGGGAGTAAAAGTATGCCATTCTTTTCTAAAAGGTTACTTGATTAATGTAAGGCAATAAGCTTGTGTTTTTTTACATGATACATTTTACAGTGTGGTTTGGCAGTGGGCAGGGGCTTAGCATGATAGCTGTCAATCAAAACTGTTACTAAAGGTAATGGAGAAAGAAGGCACCTGATTGGTCTGTTATTAACTTTCTTATCTTGACAAAATGGCAAAAATAAAAACCCCAGGATCAAGTAAAGCAGGTTAAAACGAACATTTCAAGGTCATTTCAAGCAACAGTTACAGAGAGAGGAGCCATGGTTTGTTAATAGAAAATGAATCAGAACCAGACCTCAAAGGAACCAACTCGCACCCATGCTCACTTCCTATTTGAAACAAGATGACTAATGGGCTAGCTATATCTATAGACTAAGAGTGTATCTAATTTCATAAAGCCACCCTTAAAAAGCCTAAAACACCAGTAGTTTTCAGGTGAACAGCACTTTTACCTTTAGTTCAGTAGAGGTTTTATAACATAGATCCGAAAATGGTTGGTTGGGGGTCCGTTACCTCCTTATTTCTATGGATATATACTCAACAAAAATATAAACGCAACACTTTTGTTTTTGCTCCCATTTTTCCTGAGATGGACCCAAAGATCCAAAATTCACTCCAGATACACAACACTACCATTTCTCTCAAACATTGTTCACAAATCTGTCCAAATGTGTGACAGCGAGCACCTCTGCCCCGCCGAGACAATCCACCCCACCTCACAGGTGCGCCACATCAAGATGCCGATCCGACATCATGACCAGTGCACAGGTGCGCCCCAGACTGCCCACAATAAAAGGCCACCCCGAAATGTGCATTTTTTTTTTTTTTTCTTAATTGGGGGTCTGGGGACTCAGAACCAGTCAGTATCTGGTGTGACCACCATTTGCCTCATGCAGTGCAACACATCTTCTTTGCATAGAGTTTATCAGATTGTCAATTGTGGCCTGTGGAATGTTGGTCCGCTCCTCTTCAATGGCTGTGCGAAGTTGCTGGATATTAGTGGGAGCTGGTACACGCTGTCGTATACGCCGGTCAAGCACATCCCAAACATGCTCAATGGGTGACATGTCCGGTGAGTATGCTGGCCATGCAAGAACTGGGACATTTTCAGCTTCCAAGAATTGTGTACAGATCCTTGCCACATGGGGCCGTGCATTATCTTGCTGAAACATGAGGTGATGTTCATGGATGTATGGCACAACAATGGGCCTCAGGATCTCATCACGGTATCTCTGTGCATTCAAAATGCCATCAATAAAATGCACCTGTGTTCTTCATCCATAACAGCCTTTGAAGAGGAGTGGACCAACATTCCACAGGCCACAACTGACAATCTGATAAACTCTATGTGAAGAAGATGTGTTGCACTGCATGAGGCAAATGGTGGTCACACCAGATACTGACTGGTTCTGAGTCCCCAGACCCCCAATAAAGCAAAAAAAAAAAAGCACATTTCGGGGTGGCCTTTTATTGTGGGCAGTCTGGGGCGCACCTGTGCACTGGTCATGATGTCGGATCGGCATCTTGATGTGGCGCACCTGTGAGGTGGGGTGGATTGTCTCGGCAGGGCAGAGGTGCTCGCTGTCACACATTTGGACAGATTTGTGAACAATGTTTGAGAGAAATGGTAGTGTTGTGTATCTGGAGTGAATTTTGGATCTTTGGGTCCATCTCAGGAAAAATGGGAGCAAAAACAAAAGTGTTGCGTTTATATTTTTGTTGAGTGTATCATTGCCCTGCCTGGAATGTTCCAGTATGACATTAAACAGCTCTTTCAATTACATGTGGTTTTATAGCTCAAAAACACCTACAAAAACAGGGATTCAGACTATCAGGGGTGTCACCTCTCCACAGATCTGACCTGTAAATTGGCTTGGTCCAGTTTCCATGATGATTAAAAGGTTTAAAGCCATACTGTAAAACATTTCAGACAAAACAATAACATCTCCATGACGAGCCCTCCACCAGGAAAGTTACCCACTGGAGCTTTAAAGAAGTTACACTATGATTACACTGAACCAGACATGCTGAACCAAGCCTCTGCTCCGACCGGCTTTGCTCTGGTGGTCGGGGAAATGTCGGCGTTTGCTTGTTTTGAATAATTGATCGGGTTATTATAACAATATTAGCTGAGATTAAACACACACACACGGCGATTACCTTGGGAACACAGCCTGGAGAAGCTCATTTCCTGTATGGCGGCCACATTGACCTCAGATGACCCTGGCGTTCACATTACCACAGGCCCGACCAGCCCGCTCACACCTTTAATCACTGCTGCATGCTAAAATACAGGGAACAAGCAGGCACAGGGAGAATGCTAAGAATACATGCTAAGAATACATGCGAAAATACAATACAGATTTCACTTCCTGGTTAAAGTGGAACTAAACACTAAGTCCACTTTTTGTATTTTTGCATGCATATTTCATTTTTTCCCAATTCATGTGTACATTAGGTAAATTTGCAGCCTTCTGGACAAAAAACATCTAAATCTACATGTGTCTCCAGTGGCTAAGTTCAAGTAGTTGGTGACATTACGCAAGACGGTCCTGCCCTTTAATTTTATTGGACTATAGAATGTTGTGATATCATCTGCAACACAGCAATTTCTTCTGACCATATTAGACTTAGACAAACTTTATTGATCCACAAGGGAAATTGCTTTGGGTACGGTAGCTCACTCATCAAATATAATATACAATATAAAACAGAGGGTAAAAGAACAAGAAGAAAAATAGATGGAAAAGCAACCAAAGAGCAATAGATCTGTGTCAGATGAGACACAATTATATACATAAGATAATGGTAATAAATATATATGTACAATCAGATTTAAATAGAAAAGTAGTAGTCAAATACAAAATACAGTACCAAATATGATGTTCAGTACCAGCTATATAGAGTTGTAGGGAGTATTATCTGTTACATAAGGGTGAGTTGTTGTACAGTTGTATGGAGTATAGTATGAATGTACTCCTGTATCTCTCACTGTTTGAGCGGAGCTGTAGGAGCCTGTTGGAGAATGAGCTCCTCTGTCCCTCTATGGTCTGGTACAGTGGGTGAGCAGGAGTGTCCATGATGGAAAGCAGTTTGTCCAGTGTCCTCCTGTCCCTCACTGTGACAAATGTCTCCAGCTCACAGCCAATCACGTGACCAGCTTTGTGGATCAGTTTGTCAATCCGTCCAATGTCTCTTTTACTGGTGCTGCTCCCCCAGCAGACTACAGCAGAGTACAGGGCGCTGGCAACCACAGACTGGTAGAAGATCTCCAGTAACTTACTGCAAACATTGAAAGACCTGAGCTTCCCCAGGAAGTAGAGTCTGTTCATACCCTTCTTGTACACAGCATACAGTTGTCCCTCCAGTCCAGCCTGTTGTTCACATGAACGCCCAGGTACTTGTAGCAGTCCACGATCTCCACCTCGTGACCCTTGATGTTAATAGGCTCCACAGGTGACCTCATCCTCCTGAAGTCAATTACCAGTTCCTTGGTCTTGTCTAAGTTCAGGAGCAGTTGATATGCAGCACATAATCATAGAAACATATTGTACATAACTGTGCATAAAAGCATACATTGCTACTATGAGCACTGTCGCCTCTCCACAGATCTGGGTTTGGTGGCCTTTTATTCTCAACCAGCATAGCAAACACATCTCCATCGGGATGTGTTATGCACATCATATGCCGACATTCAGCAGACTGGTCAGCTTCTCCGGACCTGGTGGCCCTCCCAGACCTATCCTGATAAAGTTTCTAAACTTCCAGGTTAGGGTGAAGATCTTGAGGCTGGGGAATCTGAAGCTCAGAAAAAAAACGGTCCACATTTATCCAGATTTCAGTCCTGGGCAATGTTCCCCCTAATTTTTCATGTGTCTGAGCAAACACACTAACTCCCTGAGCGTTCCTTGGCCTCCTGTGAGCAACATCCGACATGCACACTGTGGCCACACCAGTATCACACCTGAGATCATGGCAAGTTACATAGCTTATGAATCAAATTACTGCTGTTATTTCTGTTAGATTACTTTTAATATAACTGATTTTTTGGTCCACTTCTCAAAAATCTGTTCATGAACTTTGTACATGTTGTATGTCAGTGTGAGGGTCCTGCTGTGGTCAGTGAAACATTGAACATTACAATATTTTGAAAAATAACCTGTGTATATGCCTGTGTATAAACCTGTAAAACCACATGAAGAGAGATTTTTTTCAGCTTGATAAATATAGCCTACATGTAGCTGCAGATTTTTTAGGGATGATTGTAGGACCTACAGGACACTATAAGATGGGTCTTTCTCAAAATAATGATCTCCAAAATAAGTATACATTTTTATCAGTTTATATCTTGCTTTTTAATCATTACCCAGTTTAAGTAATTTTGTGAGAGTGACAGAGCTCTGTGGTTTAACGCTCTGGGGAGAGGATTCACACTTCACACAGAAAGTCCCGTCTTTTTGCTCACAAAAACCTATGGCTTGGACAGAAACAAAGAAATCAGCCGTGGATTACATTATGGCTCTACCTGTCTCCTCTTCTGTGCGGGCGGCGCTCCCGTCGGCTGGTGCGGACCCGCCGCTCTGACCCACGGCGATGCGCACGACAACTATGGTCTTAGTGAAGGAAGCGAGCGAAATTAATCTGTTTGTAGTTTGCTTGTCCCTAACGCATGTGCACATTCACATGTGCAAACTGAATCTATCAGACTGGATTCCGTGTGTCAAACCAGCGCTGAGTTCAGGTTAGATTTTATTTTATGCGCTGATAAGGATTTGATGTGCGCGCTGAACATCTGGGGAGTGCGCGATTGCGCACGCGCACTCCCCAGACGCGCACATCTTTATATAGCGCTTTTCCACCTTCAAGGCACCCAAAGCGCTTTACAACAAGGAACCACTCACCCATTCACACACGCATTCACACACCAGTGTACGCAGACACTGCGGGCGAGGTGGGTTAAGTGTCTTGCCCAAGGACACAACGGCAGCATTCATCTGTGGGAGCTGGAATCGTACCAACCAACCTGTGGGTCAGTGGATCTGACCGCTCAACCACTGATGTTTCTTATGTCAAGAGCGGGATTTGAACCGCCAACCTTTGGATCAGTGGACAAACGCTCTACCAACTGAGCTACTGCCGCCCTAGAGGGAACAGTGGTCCTGGGCTTGTCAAAAAAACGCAAATTTGATGCAGTCAAGAGTAAGATCTGTGCCGCTGACATCAGATACTCTCTACAATATCCCAACATGTTGAAAGTAATGTTGGAAGGGAAGGCAAAAGTATTTCGCTGTGGCAAAGAAGCCAACGTGTTCTTTCGAGACATCTAGGTTCAAGGGTGTAAGCCTCTCCGCAGCGTGCGCCACTGTTTTTTGTCTATGACTATGTTGACTATCTTCTAAAAATGGAATAAGAATGTATAGGACACAAATAAGCATCAATTAAAAAAAAAAAGGAAATTCAAGCAGTGAGTGCCTTCAGGCATCCTTTTTTATTTTTAGCTTTATGTCCGGTTCTTTACCTGTAAGGTGTGTGTAGGTGTGTGTGTGTGTGTGTGTGTGTGTGTGTGTGTGTTGTGCACCAGTGTGGCTGAGTGGTTGTGTGGGTATGTGAGCGATTACATGTTACTACTTACGTGTTTGTGTGTAATGTACTTGTGTGTTTTCATGTAATGCATATATTTGTCTTTGTGATGTGTGTATGTGGCCCATGTTCTCTGACAATATACCCCGTTCTCTTTTCATGTTTCTGAGATAATGAATCATGTACAGTTATGATAGTGATAACTCCTCCCTATCTAATGGTGAAGATTTGAGTACGAACTTTCAGGACTTAGATCTACAGGTGAATTATTCATTCATTCATTCATTCATCATCTTCCGCTTTATCTGGTATTCGGGTCGCGAGGGCAACAGTCCAAGCAGGTCTGCCGCCCAGATTAAGTGTTTTGCCCAAGGGGGGGTTAAGTGTCTTGCCCAAGGACACAACAGCAACATTCATCTGTGGGTACCACCAGTGATGTGACCGCTCAACCAATGTCGAGAGCGGAATACGAACCGCTAACCTTTGGATCAGTGGCCAAACGCTCAACCAACTGAGCTACTGCCGCCCCCTACAGGAGCATTACTCAAATCATATTGAGTACAAGGCTAACATGAATGACATTTTTCCAGATTCCTCAGAGTATAATCAATAATTGTTTATGTTTTCACGAGATCTTTACAAGATCCCTACAAGAAAGTGCTTCATACTTCAAGTACTTCAAACAGAATCTTCATCTTATTTCATCCCGTACACGTCATCTTCATTTGGCACGCTGAAACCAGAGTAAATCTAATGCGTCTGAGTCGACGCCACTGAAGCTGGGAGCCATTCTGCAGTCATTTATGTGAAAATGGCCCCATAATGCAATCAGGTTTGGGCTGCCACTGTTGTGATGGGGACCGGATAGCGCGCCAGGCCATCATACCCGGACTCGCCACAGCGTCCAGCTCTGGAGGTTAGCACTGGGCTTGAGTTTCATGGCTTTTTGGGCAAAATCGAATTAGCTCGCCACACATCCAATTTGGGGTTTTGTGTAGTCAAATGTGTCTGCTGCACTGTATCCTGTGGGTGCCAGAGGAGAGAGGGGAAACAGCTTCCTCGCAGTTACGTAACACAGAAGAATGTTCCTGATTGGAAATGGAAAATCATTTTTGTGGGATAAAAACCCTTGTAATCAAAAAGGTCACATGCTGCAAGCGACGGCATCCAGACGATTAATATATTTACATTAGAAAGACTCATTAAAGTAATTGTCGGTCGGTAAATTTGCAGCGGTGTAATTTAACTAGCGGTGTTGTTGCAAAGCTAAACATGGCATAGGAGGTAATTCAAACCGGCCTGAATCAGTCTAATGAGGGGAAAAAAGTTGTAGTGGTATACTTGTATAATTCGTCTGTTAATAGTGAAAAATTAAACCACTTGATAATGGGGTGATATTATAAAACAAAACAAAAACATAACAAAACCTAAATGAACTGTAAATTAGAAACCAAAGTGCAGAAATATCCTATATTATTCTGTATCTGTGTGCATGTTCTCCCTGTTTCTGGGTGGGTTTCGCTCATCACCCAAAAACAACGCCTCAGAAACATTTAAAAGTGAGTCAAATGCAGAAGACAAATTTCACAATATGTCCACAATGTGTCCTTTACCTCACGTATTTAGACTTAGACTGTTATTGTCCCCAAGGGGAAATTAATTTTCATGCACACAGAGCTCGTTTGGCATACAGCAACAACACAGCACAACAAACAAACACGTTACAATAGACATAATTTAATAGCCAGTAGTACTTGTATTAGTATTAAACCTCACTATCTAATAGCACTGCTTCTACTACTGTGGTTTCACTTCACTAGATGTATTTAGATAATTTCATCCCTGGAATTGCCAGTGTCTTCTGAACAAAAGATAAAAGTTACCTGTTAACTTGAAAACTAACGCTTCATGACATCACAAGATGGAACAGAGAACTTTGAGCTTTGTGGATGTAGACAGACAAATACTGAAAAGCTACTGAAACATGTGTGAATGAAACAAAACACAACTCCAGGTATGTTTTGATGAGGTAACATTATAACATGGTCTAAAGCTCACTAGAATTAATTTTGCATAATATAGGACATTTTAAAGTACTTTTTGTAGCTCATATTATCGATCACTACCACTACTACCACTACAACTACTACTAATTCTTTCCCTTTAAAACGCCTCATTACGATAATTGTTGGTCAATACTTTGTGGTGGCGCGGGTTTAGCTAGCGCTGTTGTCAAAGCTGTAGCGTTGAACACGGAGCTAAATCATATCAGATGTGCTATCGACAGCTGCTCGTCAATACCAGCCCTCTGCGGGGTAGCCATCAGCACACCCACTGATTGACTGTTTCTTAATAGACACATAATTGGTGACAAAGAGCGTCCAGTGGAGTGTCATTAGCCGCTACGCTAGCCATGATTCACGGGCTGTTTTAGCTGGACTGGCTCCCAAAGAGAAAGGGAGGGGCCATTGACAGCAGAGGAGGGTGGGCAAAATAAAGGACAAATAAAAGTAAATAATTGCTTACAAACCTATAATATTAGAGATTTTTTCATATACATCGATACTGAGTAAAAAAACAAAACTAAAACACATTGCTAATATGGAAATAATAGGGACATGAAGCTAAGGAGGTGACTATTATTATTATATAATTAAACTTTTCCGGTGAAGGGTCTCCATGGAGATATTACTGTTTTGTCTTCATTATTCCACAGCATGGAAATAAACTTAATAATCACAATGGAGACAGGTTAATGGCCAGATCTATGGAGAAGCAAGCCTGTGCATGTACATTTTATAGCTATAAAACCCCTGTAATTTAACAAATGCAAGGGAGAGCTGTTTAATGCCAAAGTGTGGGACCTTCCAGGAAAAGAATGCAAAGCAAATAGCGAACCTTCCTCCTTAAAAGTTACACAGTGCACTTTTAGGTTGGTAACGGTGCACAACTGAACAACTGAAGGATTGTTTCCATCAATGTGTTGCCTTAAAGGGATATGCCACCCCCAGGTCAAATTTGGGCATCTCCCCACAGTCCAGAGACTAAAATAAGTGGTGGAAAGCGTTTTCCTGCTCACCCAGCCATTGTCCGAGTCTGTCGCCACTGACCGCCGCGGTATCTGCAGCTACTCCGCCTTAGACTGGAGTCTAACGTCGCCAGAGAAAGATTTCGGCCAAAAGGAATTAATTTGCTCGATGCGTTTCCCAATTACTTTATGTGTAGTGCGCATTCATATCGAGTGCAAATAAATGTGCAAATCAACACGGAGAGCTTGACTTGGTCATTTTGGGTGGGAACTATTTTCCAGTGCGGAAGAATAAAGCCGAATCACGCAGTACGCTGCCAGGGGAATCCCAGTTACGCACCGGGAAGGGAGTTCCCCTGTTGCACAACGTGGTGCGTGATTCGACTGTATTCTTCCGCACTGGAAAATAGTTCCCACCCAAAATGACCAAGTCAAGCTCTCCGTGTTGATTTGCACATTTATTTGCACTCGATATGAATGCGCACTACACATAAAGTAATTGGGAAACGCATCGAGCAAATTAATTCCTTTTGGCCGAAATCTTTCTCTGGCGACGTTAGACTCCAGTCTAAGGCGGAGGAGCTGCAGATACCGCGGCGGTCAGTGGCGACAGACTCGGACAATGGCTGGGTGAGCAGGAAAACGCTTTCCACCACTTATTTTAGTCTCTGGACTGTGGGGAGATGCCCAAATTTGACGTGGGGGTGGCATATCCCTTTAACTGGAATGTTCCACAGTATGCCTGTAAGCAGATATATCTCCATGGTGACAAGCAGGTGATATCACCAGAATAAGTTACAGGTGAGAGCTGCCTGATTTTCAAACATGTGCAAAGTAAATAAATTACACAATTTAAAGGTGCACTGTGCAACCTTTCTGGTGGAGGGTCCGCTACCTGCTTGTGTCCATGGAGATGTTATTGCTTTCCCTGGAATCTTCCATGGTATAACATTAAACATATCCATCTTGCATTTAATCATTACAGGTATTCCTACTTCTCAAAAATACTATAATTCCTTCTGTGAATGGGGCTGACTCTCCAGAGATCTGAATTGTAATGTACTGTAGTGCTGTAACCTGCTTGTCTCCCTTGTGACAGACAATGTAAATCTATACTGTATGGAACATTCTAGACAAAAGCTAAATATTTCCATGGAGACATTAGAAATATTACACAGTGCACCTTTAAAGTTAAATATTAAATCTACTTTTTAAAACCTCCATTGGACCATTCCTACAATCTAAACATGGAACAGAGGATGCACACTGACGTAACTGACATCATTCACCAGTGTAATAGGAGCAGCTATTTCCTCTCACTCTCCACAAATGAGTGTTCTAAATATGTTTTATTGCTTTGTCTCCTCATTGTTTTTCTCTAATTACAAGACTAAAAGAAAGATTGTTGTTCCCTTTCAATGCTTGATGCAACTAGCAGCTATTGTTTTAAGCCTCATTTATTTATTTATATCACTTATTTGTCCCCGAAAGGAAATTTGTCCTCTGCATTTGACCCATCCTTTATTCAGGAGCAGTGGGCAGGAATGACTGCGCCCGGGGACCCATCTCCATGATCTTACTGCTTAGGCTTTGGTCAGGACCACAGCTAGAGGATTTTGGTGCATCTTTTGGGTTGATGGAGGAAACCGGAGTGCTAGCCACTCAGCCACCGTGCTGCCATTTAAAGGTCCTTTATTACACAGAATGGATTCTTGTGAGCTTTAACAATGTTAGAAGGTTGTTACATCCTCAAAAATATCCATGGAGTTGTGTTTTGTTTCATTCGCACATGTTTGAGTAACCCATTATTATGAGTCTTTCTGCATCTTGAAAACTCAAAATGCTCTGTTCAAACTTGTGATGTTACAAATAGGTAATTTTAAAGTTAAAAGATTCATTTTACCTTTTGTTTAGTAGAGATGGGCAATTCCAGAGTCGATACAGTGGTCCCTCGCTCTATCGTGGCCTCGCTGTTTTGCGGATTAAAAAAAAAAAAAATTTTTATAGTGTAACATTGTGTTCTGCGTCCTGATTGGCTAAGAGACTGTAGACATTTGCCGATTGATAGATGGGGGACGCGGGGGGGACCGGGACTAGACCAGGACTAAACGTGGACTAAACTAGGTCTAGACCAGAACTAAACCAGGACTAAACATGGACTAAACTAGGTCTAGACCAGAACTAAACCAGGTCTAGACCAGGTCTAGACCTGGACATGGCAGTGCCTTTGGATGAGCACGGTGCTTCCGGCGGAGCCAGTGACTCATGTCCTTTCCGGTGGCACTCCCAGCAGAGCCCCCACGCTTAACTATTAATACATTTTGTTCAAAATCTATGAAAGTTTGAGTGTTAAAACGAGAGAGAAATGTGAGAAAATGTTAATTCCAGTGTTTTAAGGCGTTTACAGCCTTAAAACATGTATAATAATTGTAAAATATAAAATTGTCCTACTTACGGTTTATTTCTGGAACCTAACCTAACCTAAACGAGGGACCACTGTATATCCAAATGATGAAGAAGAGCTAACTAACACACCCAAGTTGTTTACAGTAAGAAGTATCTGTTATTTGTTAAATCCATTAAACTACTCTAAGCTGTCACCTGAGTCATATTTAGTTTAGTGGAAGTATATGGAGTTTAAAAGCACAGTGGAGCATTTCCTGTATTACCACATGACATCACAAGGTGGAACAAAGTGTTTTCTGTGTGAAAGATTCCACATCTGGAATATGCAGGATGTGTCTGTTAAAGTAGCACTGCGTACATTTCTAGTGGCACCTGCTTGTCTCCATGGGAATGTTATTGCTAGAATGTTCCACAGTATAGAGTAAACCTATCTATCGCTACATTACAGTTCAGATCTGTGGAGAATCGCCCCTATTCACAAAAGGAATTATTGTATTTTTGAGCAATAGAAACACACATAATGACTAAATGCTAGGTGGATATGTTTAATATCATGCAAAAGAAAAAACAGCTCAGCAGGTTGCAACTTTTATTGATGCGCATGTCTCCATCTACTAGTTATGTTTAAAGTCATACCAGGGAAAATTCCAGAGAAAGCAATAACATCTCCATGGAGACAAGCAGGCAGAAAAGTTACACATTACAACTTAAAATATGCGTGAATGAAACACAACACAGCTCCAGGTATGTTTTTGATGAGAATACAACATCAGATCAGAAATTAGCGTAACACGAGCCCTTCAAGACAACACATGAGACTCAAATGCAAAAATCCGTTTCATATTAATTCCATGTTATGTGTTTTTTTTTTTTTTTCCCCTGAATCCTCCTCGCTCCTCACAGCTGCTGGGAGGAACATCTTTAACATCTATTAATACGGAATTACTCCAATTATGGGTCTCCTCTGCTGTGCGAGACACTGCCCACCTCTGGGATTCACTGGCAGCAGATGTAAGCAATTTACTTGAGATTTCTTCATATCGGCCACGAGACTGGTTCCTGGTGACCCCACGACCCCCGAGCCTGCAGGATTCTCACCCGATCAAATTAGCTCGCTCTGCTCACTTATTCCCCTGCGCGGCTACCATGCTAACAGCCATCCGGGCGCATAGCAACGGTGCTGGGGCGTGCTCATTCATAACTCTACCTCATCAGCTGCTATTAGGGAAAATATACAGTGGCCTAATTGGATGAGATTCAGCTAAGGAAGTGAAGCTAAAGGTCTCCCTCCCGCGTGCGCCCGCTGCTCTCCAAACTCATTTCGCCGTCCTCCATCTTGGCGAGGATTTAAACAATAGGGTTAAAGTTACAGAGGCTCCCGAGGGCGCAGGCGGAGTGATACTGCCGAGGGTAAACAGGCAAGCCGGGTCAAATGCAACGGGCCGTGTCTGTCGCCTCCAAGTGTCACGGAGCAGAGTCGCAACCCCGTTGTTAGCCAATTTCATAAGCGGGCTAAAGGGTGAGAGAGAGCGACTACTAGTGCAATTACTGGGCACTTAGCGGTGGAGCGCTCTGTGGAGACATGGGGAAATTCTGTGTACACACCAGTCTGGGGTTGTAGAAGTTTTTAGATTAAATTTGATTTGGGGGGGACTACTACTGTTAAAGGGCCAATATTATATTGCACGATTATTTTCTGATCTATGTTATAATGTTGTTCCCTTATCAAAAACATACCCCTGAACATATATTTAACACACAAACTCTGCACATTTAGGTTCTTCTTGCAAACACAAAACATTCTGTTCCACCTTATGATGTCATGTGGAATTACAGGTGCTCCACTGTGTTTTTAAACTCCATACACCTTCACTAGAATCATTTGGATAATTTTAGCTTTGGAATTGCCAATCTCTGCTGAACTATAGGTAAGAGGTAGCTGTTAAATTTAAAACTACCACTACATCACAAGGTAGAACAGAGCATTTTGAGTCTGTAGACAGACTAATAATAAACGGTTATTCAAACATGTGTGAATAAAACAACTTCCAGGTATGTTTTTGAGGGGGTAACAACATTGTAACATGGCTAAACATTCACAAGAGTCCATGGTAAAAGGAGAAATTCAATTTGTCAACTGGACAAAGTTTATTTGGTCAAAAACGTTTCGCAACTCATCCGAGTTGCTTCGTCAGTTCTGGTTAGAGTGCTGATAGACACTGCTTATATCTAGCTGCAGGGAGGAGCTAACTACACTGAAATTATTCTGAAACTATCCCACCTCTTTGTTTTCAGCTTTCTGTATTTTGTTTTTTTCAGTTTCTCTTTGGCGTCTAGTTTAGCATACCCATTCAAACCCTAATGGGTGTTTTCACACCTTTGGACCTGACCTGGCTCACCCCCTTGTTTCCTTTGTTTGTTTTGATTTAGGTTTGAGAATGGAATTATAGATGGGAGACAAATTATGTCTGACTCCCCCATTCCTGTTTAAAGAAGGATTCTCTTTTTTGACAAAAATAGCCTCTTTAACTCTCAAACCAGTTCTTTTCCCTGGCTAAAATCTGAATCTTTGAGAGGGGAGTTAAAGAGGCTATTTTTTGTCAAAAAAAGAGAATCCTTCGTTAAACAGGAATGGGGGAGTCAGCCATTAGGGTTTGAATGGGTATGCTAAACTAGATGCCTGAGAGAAACTGAAAAAACAAAAGACAGAAAGCTGAAAACAAAGAGGGGGATAGTTTCAGAATAATTTCAGTGTAGTTAGCTCCTCCCTGCAGCTAGATATAAGCAGTGTCCTTCAGCACTCTAACCAGAACTGACGAAGCACCTCGGATGAGCTGCGAAACGTTTTCGACCAAATAAACTTTGTCCACTTGACAAATTGAATTTCTCCTTTTACCATGGATTCTACTTGGAAGACTGAGGGATTCTTCACACATTCACAAGAGTCAATTTTTGACCTTTAAACTTAATGTATTGCAGACCTTCTCATAAGAATAAACAATATTTGGATCTTATAGTGTCACCATATATACATGTACAGCAACATCAGCTAACGCTATGCACTGCAGTTTTCTGATCTGATTTATTTTAGTTGAATTTGCGAATTATAACATAATGATCCATGGTGTCATTGATTAGAACTACATAGCAGATACAAGCACACTTTTAAAGGTCCCATGGCATGAAATTTTCACTTTCTGAGGTTTTTGAACGTTAATGTGAGCTCCCCTACCCTGTTTAGCCCCCCCCATGGTTAAAAGTTGTGAAATGTCTAAACTGAGCATTTGCGATCCTTTTCTGCGTTACAAAAAATCGGAGCTCAAACGGGCGAGTTTGAACAAGGCACCTTATCGACGTCAGATCGAAAAAAGAAATGCAAATGCAGTTCCACCCCCGTCTGTCTGTACTCAGCGTCTCTGTAAATCACGCCCAGAGAGTTTGGACTGCGAATGCGCTAGGCAATGCCAAATGTGTTTTTTTATTTGCCTGGAGGCACGTCCGAGTGTTTCTAGGCTCGGAAGTCCTTTTTCTGAGCCTCTGGACCTTTGAGCAGCAGTGGTTTAATTTTATTTTATGTGGAAATGTGTTTATTTTTCAATGGAATGCTTCAAATCTCTCCCCCGTGCAAAAACAAGGAAATGGATCAGCTATGGGCTCTGAGCTCTGAGCGGAGTTTGGCCACGCCCCCACCTTCTACTATTGGCCAGCAATTTTCTCCTCATTTGCATTCAAGCAACAACGCCCAGAATAAAGAGTTTGAGAGAGATATTTATGACTCTTTCTCATCTTATCTCTGTTTCTCATGCACTGAGTGTTGATTTTGAAGAAGGATTCATTTACAGTATTAGGGAACCATTAAGGAGCCATATAAAAGCATCAAGAAGTACCATGTCATGGGATCTTTAAAAATATATCTCAGTGTATCTATAGCACAAAAAATAACACAAGAAATGTCAAGGTGTTTCATGTTTTCTTTGGGATGGATTTAGTTATGATTTAATTTTTTAGTGCGCAGGCGGAGTGAACAGGGAAGCCGGGTCAAGTGTCCCGGCCGTGTCTGTCACCTCAAAGTGCCACAGAGCAGAGTCACAACCCCGTAGTTAGTGAATTTCATAAGCGGGCTAAAGGGTGAGAGAGAGCGGCTACTAGTGCAATTACTAGGCACTTAGTGGTGGAGCGCTCTGTGGAGACGTGGGGAAATTCTGTGTACACGCCAGTCTGGGGTTGTAGTCGCTTTTTGAGGAGTGTAAGAGTAAATTTTATTTGAGGATAAGTAAATACAGTAGGTAGAACAAGACATTGTCAGGGTTATTGCAGTTATACATGGATATCGGGGAAAATTTTTTGTCAAATATTTAAAGGTCCTAATTACAAATTTGACTTTTGTGAGCTTTAGGCCATGTTGTTACCTCATTTCAGTTGCAAGTACAAGTGCAAGTGCAACTTATTAAAGTACATAGTATTTTGGGTTTTTATATTGCTTTATAAAACTTGTACACTGGTATTTGTATAGGTATTGGTGAGTTTAGATCTTGGCATTGCACATCATTTCTTTTTCAACTAGAACACTCCTTTAAAATATTCATCAAAGAGTATTATTCAAAAATCACCTTTGTGGAGCTTTTTTGTGGAGCTTCCATCTAATGGTCAGTCCACAAGCCTACGCCATCCATGCTCCCACACGACAATTCTCCTTAAAGGGATATGCCACCCCCAGGTCAAATTTGGGCATCTCCCCACAGTCCAGAGACTAAAATAAGTGGTGGAAAGCGTTTTCCTGCTCACCCAGCCATTGTCCGAGTCTGTCGCCACTGACCGCCGCGGTATCTGCAGCTCCTCCGCCTTAGAATGGAGTCTAACGTCGCCAGAGAAAGATTTCGGCCAAAAGGAATTAATTTGCTCGATGCGTTTCCCAATTACTTTATGTGTAGTGCGCATTCATATCGAGTGCAAATAAATGTGCAAATCAACACGGAGAGCTTGCCTTGGTCATTTTGGGTGGGAACTATTTTCCAGTGCGGAAGAATACAGTCGATATGAATGCGCACTACACAGAAAGTAATTGGGAAACGCATCGAGCAAATTAATTCCTTTTGGCCGAAATCTTTCTCTGGCAACGTTAGACTCCAGTCTAAGGCGGAGGAGCTGCAGATACCGCGGCGGTCAGTGGCGACAGACTCGGACAATGGCTGGGTGAGCAGGAAAACGCTTTCCACCACTTATTTTAGTCTCTGGACTGTGGGGAGATGCCCAAATTTGCCCTGGGGGTGGCATATCCCTTTAAGGAATTCAGGATATAAAACAATACACTAACACCTGACACTCCTTTTCGCGGATATAGTATTTTGGAAACAATAAAAGGTAACAAGGTGATCTAAATATGTTATGTGTTAGCAGTTAATACCCCAAAGAAGTGTAATACCCCCTCTTTAAAATTACAGTAGTCACTTTAAGCCAACTTCGTGCTTGATTTGCTCTGACTCCTGTTAGTCTGTGGAGGGCAAGGGATTTCCACATTTCACAGTCTGGCGAGCAGAGGCGTTTGAGCTCCTCTGGTAAAAACAGTAAGACCAGTATGCCCGCCTAGTCTCCTCACTCCTGCCTTTTGTCCAGAGCTCAAAAGCATGGCTGCCCCTAAAACGCATCACTTGGCTTCATGTTTGCTCAGCTCCAAGCTGATCAAAGGCTAAAGCCAGAGGGTTTGAAATACTGAGGTCCACCTTGTTGATCTAAATCCTAGTGTAGAGCTGGTTTATGCTTTTTTTTTTAGGTTTAGGTATCCTTTGGTGTCCTTTTTAAACCCTTGTTGAGACTTGCTTTAATCCTGTGGTTATATTTTTCCCCTATTAATTGCTAGTTTACGGATGAAGGCTATAGAATTTACAGTAGTCCTGGCTTAGTCCTAGTACTTTGGTTCAAGTCCTGGGTTAGTAGTTGTGGTTTTGTCCTATGCTAGCCTAAGTTTGTTCCCGGTTTAATCCCGATTTAATCCTAGTTTAGACCTGATTGTGGATATTTCAGATCTTAGTCTAAGGTTAGTCTTAGCTTAGTCGTGCTTTAGACCTACTTAAGTACTTGTTTAGGTCCTGGTTTTAGCACTGTCACTGTTTCTCTGTGGACATCATCCTCTGGGTTTACTCTTAGATTAGTCCTGCTTCAGTCCTCCTTTCATCCTGCTTTAGTCCTAGTTCAGTACTGGTTCTGTCCTCTCTCATACCTGGTGTCCAGATCAATGAGCCCAGAACCCAGAGTGCACTGCCTCCTGAGTGCGGTGCCTTCTGATTTTAGTCTTGGTTCAGTCCTGGTTTTGCACTCCTCCAGCACTTTTTTCTCTGGGCTGTGTGCACTGCGTCGTAGCTTTAGTTTAGTGCTGATTTAGTCCTGGTTCAGTCCAAGTTCAGTTCTCTCTCACCGCTGGTCTCATTGGGCTCCATTGATCCGGTTAGTGTGTGTTTGCCTCCTAGTTTTAGTCTTAGTTTAATCTTATTTTAGTCCTGGTTTAGTCTTAGTTTAGTCCTGGTTTGTGAGTCCTTCACCACTTGTATCTTTAGACTCCTCTGATCTGGTGTTTGTTTTACCTCCTGGTTTAGTCTTAATTTAGTCCTAGTTTAGTCCTGGTTCAGTCCTAGTTTAGTCCTCCCTCACTTCTAGTCTCTCATCCTCCCATCCATTGATCTGGCTGCTGTGCACTGTGCCTCCAGGCTTTCATTCCGGTCAGACGAGCCCATTTGGGTGAGGTGCGGTGGGGCTAATGTGGGCCACGCTCAGCCAGTCACGACCGCGGGGCCCGGGCCTAAGTGCTGCAGGGATGCCTGGAACCTCTGAGACTCCCAAGGCACCCAGGAAGTCTTTCATACCGCTTTAACCACCGCAACAGTGTGATAGAATGTAAACAACATGGTGGAGAGGGGCCCGAAGGAGGGAAGGCAGCAAGAGATGTGACAATAAACAATAGCATCTTTTACTGTGATAAAAGTAGGGGAAGGGTATCCAATGACACATTTTTCAGGTATCAGCAAGTACTCAGACCAAATCACCAATCAGATACTGCTCTGTATTTTCTAAAATGAGGATCCATACATGAGAGTACTACCACTGTTGACATCTGTGGCTAATACTATTGCTAATGCCCAGAGCAGGTTAAATGCAGATAGAGTGGAGACTCTGCAGACACTTAAAGATCCCATGACATGGTACTTCTTGATGCTTTTAATGGTGCTTAGTGGTTCTCTAATACTGTAAATGAATCCTTCTTCAAAATCAAGCCTCGGTAAATGAGAGAGCCTCCTGAAGACAGTTCTATTCATAAATATGTCTCTGAAACACTTTATTCTGGGCGTTGTTGCTTGAATGCAAATGAGGAGGACAGAGACAGGCCATAAACTTTACATTACTAAAACTTTACAACATATAAACCATAACTACTATAGAGCCACTTCAGCCCGTCTGAGATTATAATGTGTTTAATGCCACTTTGCGCACATTTGTTTACGTTTTATAGAAACGAAACTTAACATCACACAGCTCATTTGGATAAACTATAAAGGCTGAAAAAAAAAACCTTGTGCCGCTGATGCGGTCAACTCCTGGAAAAAAAAAAAAAAAAAAAGCGCCTTAAACCCAAAGTATGGAGCGAGGTTTTTTTTGAGAGGAGTTCTGTATCCTCCGGGATGTTGTGGCGCCGCACGCGAAGTGTAGGTCGGGGGCGAGCGGGAGCGCACACAGTACAGAAAATGCAAACAAGCGAAGAGGCAAAATCAAAATGAAATATAAACATTATATTGATATATATGATATGTCAAAATCTATATCGAGTTAAACAAATATCTCGATACATTTTAAATATCGAGATATCGCCCACCCCTAATAACTACGTATAGTGCAGCTTGACAACAGTGCTGACATGAACTCCATTATGTGAGCCATGTGCTCCTAGGTTGAGCCTCTTTTTACAGGCCTCACTATTGTTTCCATGCTCTGTGACAGAAAGTGACAAGGTAGAAAAGTAAAAGTGTTAAAATCAGCACAACTTATAAAGACCATTATATATTTGACTCTTAGCACTTTAGTTGTAAAAATCTAATATTTGTTATCCATCCATCCATCTATCTTCTTCTGCTTCTCCATTTCTGGGTCACGGGGGCAGCAGTCCAAACAGATCTGCCGCCCAGAACACAGTGCACCAGCCCCCATGAATCCTCCCACGGGTGGTGGGTCCACGGGAGGATGGCCCATGTCCCAACTGGCCTTGATGCACTTCTGTCATGGGGGCTACCAGTGTCTGCAGACACTGAGGGGCGAGGTGGAGTTAAGTGTCTTGCCCAAAGACATAATGGCAGCACTCATTTGTGGGAGCTGGGATCACACACATTGACAACCCTTCGAGAGTGGGATAATATTTATTAGTGCTTTCAAAAATACAGCGCAATTAACGCGTTAACGCAAAACCATTTTAACGCTGTTAATTTTTTTTTAATCACGAGATTAATGCTCTTTGTGACCTAGTGATCTAGTTTTTTCATAACCTGTTACCACTGCTAGTAACATTAGAAAAAACATGGCAAAAGGAGAAATTCAATTTGTCAAATGAACAACTATGAATCTATCACACCTATTTGTTTTCAGTTTCTGTTAGTTAAGTAAGCCTATTCAATATGCATGTATGTGGGAGTGTGGGGTCTTGTTAGCATAGCTATTCAGGACCATAATGGGTGTTTTCACACCTCTGGACCTGACCTGGCTAACCCTATTGTTTTCTTTGTTTGTTTTGATTTAGGTTTGAGGATAGAGTTATATATGGGAGACAAATTATGTCTGAGACCTCCATTTCTATTCAAGGAAGGGTTCTCTTTCTTGACAAAAATAGTTTTTGTCTTAAAGTGTTTGTGGGTTTGAAATAGACAAACGCTATGCAATAGCCACAATCACTTTAAGACAAAAACTGGTCCACCCAAAGGACAAAACACCAAGCCACAAACAAAGCAATGTGGTCTACTCCATTCAGTGTAGTGAAGACTGCAGTGAGCGCTACATTGGAGAAACAAAACAGCCACTTCACAAGAGGATGTACCAACACAGACGGGTGAGCCAGAGCGGACCTTCATCTGCCGTACATCTCCACCTAAAAGCCATGGGCCACTCCTTTGAGGACAGTGAGGTACAGATCTTAGCCAGAGAAAAGAACTGGTTTGAGAGGTTAAAGAGGCTATTTTTTGTCAAGAAAGAGAACAGAAATGGAGGTCTCAAACATAATTTGTCTCCCATCTATAACTCAATCCTCAACCCTAAATCAAAACAATAGGGTTAGCGAGGTCAGGTCCAGAAGTGTGAAAATACCCATTATGGTCCTGAATAAGTATGCTAAAAAGACTTCACACTCCCACTGCATATTGAATAGGCTTAACTAACAGAACCTGAAAACAAATAGGTGTGATAGTTTCATACTAATTTCATTGTAGTTAGCTCCTCCCTGCAGCTAGTTATAAGCAGTGGCCACCAGCACTCTAGCCAGAACTGAAGAAGCAGCTTGGATGAGCTCCGAAACATATTCGACCAAATAAACTTTTGTCCAGTTGACAAATTGAAGTTCTCGTTTTGCCATGGATTCTACCTGGACGACTGAGGGATTCTTCACACATTAGAAAAAACACAGGATCCGGCTGTAAACAGGAAGGAAAACAATTTGTACAAAACTGAGAAGTCCCAGTTGGAGGAGGTGGGCCAAACCACGGCTTGACCGCCCATGTGCTGTGCCCAACGACTTCGCCACACAAGCCCTGAGCATGCGCAGATGGACATGAGGAACGATAGACACGAGGAAAATACGAAACAAAGTCCGCTCCAAAACATACAGCGAATCCGCACCTACCCCCAACAAGGGACAAGGGAAGACCCCTAAACGTACCAATACCTATCGATTGACAGCACTAATATTTATTCTTGTAGATTTTCTTTAGAGATGGCCTTTTACTAGGGTTATTTGTTTGCTCTTGTACCATAAAAGAATTGAGTAGCCTTTTATTGTCTGATAATCAAGAAGTGTGTGTTAGCGTGCCTGTTGTTGTTATCATTACCTTATTGGCAACACTCTGGTCTCTGAACTTTATTAAAAGTTTTAGATGTTTAGAATGTGGCTAAAACCTCCTTGTCAAACCTCCTTGTCAAAGCCTGATTTGGTAAGCTATAAAATCGCCTGTATCTGAAGAAATGTAAGGAAGAGCTGTTTAAAGGTTGTATAGAAGATTTTCTTCCAAGGAACGAGAAATCCAGAGATTGTTTGCCCTTTTTCAAATGTTGTGCATGCGTGAACATGCCCCCCCACGAGCTCCCTAAGTAGAAATGCCTCCTCCTTACGCTGCTTGCTTATAGCTGGTGCTCGTTCAGAATCGCTGTTGCTGCTGTACTGTACGTTTTCAAAAGTAATTTAGCGGCCAACGTGTCAGTCTTCAGACCCTCTGCTTCAGTGGAAGGAATCTCCGAGAATCACCTTAGTTTAGCTTTGCCCCTTACCTAGGGTGACCACTGGCATGAAACAGGAAAGGAGGACACTTGTGTCCAAAAAGGAGGACAAAGGCCCTAAAGTGAGGATACCTTGTTTTTTTGTTTTTTTTCCCTCAGTCAAGAAAAACAACTTATGAATAATATATGAAGTCAACATATATTTATTAACATGGAACACCCATCAAAAACAAAAATGTGGCAAATTATGGTCAAGATGATATAAACAAAAAACAATATCATCACCAATTCACTGAAAAAACACAGTCTTTGCCATGCCATCATATGGCGCCAAAAAGCAAAAAAACATGAAAAATTGCACGCATCTGAGGAGCAAAAATCAGTCAATAGCCTGAGCGGAGCTTTTGAGTGACAGCAGCTTCCAGACAATCAGGGGCTGCAGGGGCTGTATCAACATCGCAGAGTACCAAGTGTAAATAATGGGTGGGGTGTGCGCCGACAAGGGTCCAAAAGGAGGACAAAATGTAAAAAAGGAGCACACGTGACAGACGGCCGGACAGACAGCTCTAAAACCGGGCTGTCCGGACAAAATCCGGATGAATGGTCACCCTACCCTTACCCCCTTGTTTACCTGGCCCCATCATGTCCACAGTTGATGAATTTTCATTCTTTTTTTTTTGGTCATCATAATTACAAGGCTGCTGCATCTCTATAATGCTATAATTGACCATTTGAAAAAAAGAAAAAGAAAAAAAATCCTCCGTACAACTATTAATGTCATACTGTGGAACATTCCAAGCAGAGCAATAACATATCCATAGAAGCAAACAGGTGACAGACCTCCAACCAAAAAGTTATATAGTGCACCTTTAATATTTTCACTGGACACATAAATCTATACCACAGCCCTATATTATTCTTAGCCTCTCCTCTTCTGTACCATGAGTGCATTGCCCAGGCTTGAGCACTCCCCTGTATCCCTCCGCCAGTGTGATTGCTGAGTAAACAGTACTGCCACTCCTCTGACAGATGCTCTTTGAGTTGTATTGGCTTAGATCCGGGTGCCTGTCACCTTCACATCTCCGCGGGCCCCTGGATGACCCCCCCGGCTGACCTCTGCACTGCCTGGGAGCGCGCTGTGTTATTGGCCCTAAACACAATCAAATGCAGGTTCAGCAGAGGGGAGGAAAGGTGGAGGAGGAGGGGTGAGGGGAGGGGGTGACCCGGTGTGACCCTGTAGCACCTGAGTCCTGACCCTCATTGACAAGCAGGTCATTCCCACCACAGTTTCACTTATACACCTATATTACAAAGAGATCTAAATACATACATACGTACACAAGGTTATGTTCCGTCAGCAGCATATGGGCGGTGAGCCTCTGTCTACTTTCTTTAGTGAAAACATAGGTCTCCACAAGGGAGGACAAAAAAAAATTAACATTTTACTCAACAAGACCCACTTTGAGATTCAGGCTTAAAGGGCCCATATTACACTTTTGATTTATGTAATAATGTTATTTCCTCATCAAAAACATACCTGGATTTATGTTTAGTTTCATTCACACATATTTAACACACAAACCCTGCATATTTAGGCTGAGTTCTTTTCTTAAACAGAAAACACCACCATGTGATGTCATGTGGTAATACAGGAAGTTCTCCACTGTGTTTTTAAACTCCATACACCTTCAGTAGAATTATTTAGATAATGTCATCCCTGGAATTGCCCATCTCTATTGAACTAAAGGTAAAAGGTAGCTGTCAAAGGAGAATTAACGTTTAAAAATTTTTTTATTTTTTTTTACAGTTTTTTATTATTTCGGTAATGAAACAAGTTGTTTTACTCACCTAGAGCACTTTGGTGTCATATGGAGCACTTCTGGAGATGTTTTAGATTAGCGATATCCGTAACGTGAGTGGTCGGGGCACGACGCTGCAGTCACCAAAATAACACAAACTTTAGCACTTTTCAAATCATACACTTTCGTTTGAGTCAAAAGTGGCCTCTAATTCGAGATTTATCCATAATTTACAGCTTTGCGTGTCATGTTTGGGTCCCAAGAGCTGAGAGCGAAATAAGCTGTGACTCCGCACATGCGCACTGGCCTCCTCATCTACTCGAAACTATGGATAAATCTCGGATTAGAAGCCACTTTTGACTCAAACGAAAATGTAGACTAAAGCCCTATTCGGACGGGATTAGTTTTACGGGGTGACATGGGGTAAAGTAATAATTACCAGGGAATTTAGTCCTGTCTGAACGCTCCATGTCCGTAAACATAACGGAGTATGTCTGTGAAATTTACAGCGAGTTTTACCTTCTGTAAAACGGTCCGGAGGAATTACCTTAGGTAATATTAATCCCGTGCGAATGCGACCCTCGGTAAAGATGTATGTAATATTTCGTCACATCCGTTTAAAGACATAATTTACCGCAATTTTCAAACACGGAGGAGCTTGAAGCGCTTTATTTTTCTGGCAAGAGAAATGATCTACCGGTACTCTCAAACAAACGCACACATCGACCAATGAAAAAGCCCAAGAGGTATAAATCAGTTGTCAGAGGCATGAAACTTCTGCTTGTTTTAGGTAATGTATGCTCTGTTAGTCCTGATTATGGGCAATAATTTGCATAGTTCGCTAATATTTCACATAGGCTAATCACGACTTCTCTATCTTCAGCTGATGCTTTATGCCCTGCCCCACCAAAATCCGGCGACGAATACGAGACGGCAGAGCGTAAAACTCCTCCCATGTCAAATAAATATTACGGACATTTCTTGTCCTGTGTGAATGGGTCATTTATATTACAGAGGTCCTGTGATAAACTGACATTACTCTACATCCCCCTGTAAAACTAATCCCGTCCGAATAGGGCTTAAGACATCGAGCTTCTATGATTTGAAAAGTGCTAAAGTTTGTTGTATTTTGGTGACTGCAGCGTCGTGCCCCGACCACTCACGTTACGGATATCGCTAATCTAAAACATATCCAGAAGTGCTCCGTATGACACCAAAGTGCTATGGGTGAGTAAAACAACTTGTTTTATTACCGAAATAAGGCTCAGATTGTAAAAAAACGTTAATTCTCCTTTAACTTGAAAACTACCATTTCATGGCATCACAAGGTGGAAAAGAGCATTTTGAGCTTTGGAGATATAGACAGCGTAATGATAAAGGGATACTCAAACATGTGTGAATAATACAAAACATAAACCCAGGTGTGTTTTTGATCAGGTAACAACATTATAACATGGTTTAAAGCTCAAAAGAGTCAATTTCGTGTAACATAGATTTTGAAATCTTCAAATCTTGACTTAACAATGTAACTAGTGTGAGAGTGAATGAGGGTTAAAAATGTATAATTGATCTGTGGTATTTCTATAGAATAATATTTTTTTATATTATTTTGTATGGTGTCTTATATTAAGGCCAAAGACCAAGAACAGTAGTTGAAAGGACTAGCATTAACACTTAACTCTGCAAGCTTTCTTTTGTAACTGTGTCTGATTGTATTATTGTCCCTACCTAATAAATAAAAATAAAAAATCTTCTTAAAAGAATAATGTGAGCATTAGAAGCTGGTGCACATTTGAGACAACAGTCTTTGTGTTAACACACCACCATGCGGCTATGTGCATAAACTAATGATTCTGCTGGTTTCCCTCTTTTGTGAAGGTTTTTTGTAATGGTCATTATCTTAGTAAAGTTGTTGTGAAAGACAAGTACAGTGTAGAGATTTCATAATAGATCCATGACAGTAATGCACAATATGAGATGCTAAAAACTCATGCTTCTGTGCTGATGCTTGTGTTGGTTCAGGGTTAATCAATGTAAAAATGCATACAAATTTGAAAGAAAAAGATTCAGTTCCAACCATTCACATTACTTGCTTACGAATGTCACATATCTACTAACGATGTCCCTGATTGGATGAGAAAGTTGATCCCTGTTTTCTCATTTAGCAACTCTTACCGTACAAACCACGCTGTACAGTAAAGAGCATTTATCTTGACTATAATAAATTAAAATCAGGTAAAGGCCCTTTAAACCCTGACCTTTCTAACCCTGAATTTCAGTGAGAATCTCCAGTGTTTTTACAGCACAAAGCCGCTCATTGTCTGTCCCAGTCTCACAGATGCACTGAAACATTAGCCTTATTGGCCAGACATGTCCATAAAAGTGAAGAGGGCCCCTGTGCTGTGGCCCCGAGGCCTCTCTTACTGGTGTAAAGGGGAGGATATAATGCAGCATTTTATGGATAATCAGATTCCCACAGAGAAGATCACAGGAGACCCGGCAGTGGACAGAGGAGGGGACAAAGGACAGATACTGGTGGATATGGTGGGATTCAGACCTCCGCCAAGGCGGAGGTTAGGGAGAGGTATCTTCACATTTCCTGATACCACAAAAGGAGGAAATGTTATAGCAGTAAAATATCGTCTTATAGGTAAAATGACAATGGTACAGAAAAAGATGAAGAATTTCTCCTTTAAAGCTGCATTGTGTAACAGGTGGCGGCTGCACCATAGTGTAATAAGTGAACATTTTCAACAAATAAAAACATGAAACCTTTCCAACCACTATTGCACAATTAAATAGTAATAAAAAGCAGCCTGTCAGGAGCAGTGGGTGCTGCAGTGCAGTGCCCAGGGACCCAATCTCCCATCTTGTTTCTAATCCTGGTTAGGGCTACTTTAGCTGGAGGATTTACTGTACCTATGGTGCATGTTTTGGGTTGATAGGGTAAACCAAACTTCCCAGAGGAAACCCACCCAGACACACAAACTCTGCACAAAAAGACCTAACATTGCATGGGATCTCCTTGGTGTGAGGAGAGAGTGCTAGCCACACATAAATATGATAAACAGATATTTTATCAAGTATGATTTAGACTTAATTATGGGGTTAAGATGGGAGTTTAACTTCAATAATTAAGTTACCAAGCCTGAATCATTCATAAACAATTCATGAATTAAAGGTCCAGCACCCATTTTTCCCATGCAATTGAGCAAAATGACTTACCCCAGTACAGATATAAAGTACAAGCAGCTCTTGAGGTCAAAAGTGAAGAAAGTGCACTGTTAGTATGCTAATAATTGTGACTAACATTATAGTCACTGTAAAACACATATTAAATTAAGTATACAAAACACATACTTGAATTGCATTTTGTCATTTAAAAGTGTTTGCAGCCTTGATCTGTCTATTCCGAATGGCCCCTTTCTGCCAATAAAATAAACTTCACTGATAGAGATTGATAATAAGGACAAATTTATATTATATAAAACCAACTGCACTTCAAGAATTATCTCAACATTTCTATTTCAACATCATTTTGTACTCACCTTGTATCTGCTTACATCTTCAAAACTAATCACTTTTAAGATCTTGTACAGTTTAACATTGCATTTTTCACATTTCGCACTAATCCTCACCTAATTTTCTTCCAATTCTGAACAAAACATCACAAATACTTTTAATTAGCTTTCCTCACGCTCAAATTCTCGCTACCACCTCTCGATTGACGCCCGGTGATTGGACAGTGCTTTGATTTCAACTCTCCTTGCAAAAAAAAAAAGGAAAAAAAGAAACGAAAAAAAGGACAGAACATATTGCACTCATTCAAATCTAACTTTGTTCCCTCAAACTGGAAGATTGGATTTTCTTAATTAAATTATCCCCCTTGTTCACATACTCTTGGGGGTCTCTGGCTGGTGGCAGTGAGAAAAATGCCTGGGTTTTTTTGGACGCTGCAGCTTCGCGAACAGAATGAAATGTTTTGTTGTGCTTTTTTTTCTCCATTCCATTTGGCGCCCGGCGCTTTCTTCTGCGTTGCCAGCTCCTTTGATGTGCCCGCTCAGGCCGCCGTCCCCCCGCGCTCTGATTGGCCGCCGCTGGGGAGGAGGAGGAGGACTGATTGGTCTTCGTCTCCGGCCTTGACCGCTGGCTGAACCGCGTGGTAGCTCACCTCTGGTCCCACTCGCCTCCCCGGGCTTTCATGCTTCTGGTTGGGCTTTTGTATGCTGTGCCGGTCTCTATCAAAGTACTGTGGGAGAGTGGCGGATGACAGGTGACCATCGGCTTATTTAGCGCATTCTTGGCCTATTCATGTTTTAATGCAGCGCGGTGGAAAATACACTGTGCACGATTGGTCCACCGCTTTCAGAAATACTGTGTCTCTTGTCCCATTACCTGATATCTGTGTTTCTGCTGATGTGAGCAGCGTACACTTATACTGTAGAAATAATAGATTGTACTGAATCTACGTTTTCCAGTTTTAGCATGTTATAATGTTCTGTCGTCATGGAAAGTTACTCAAAACAACACTTTAACATGTAACACTTCATAAACATTTCACTTGCCTTAGACTTTACGTCTTTAAAGGGCCTGTAGCTGACTGCGCTATATTCTTGACATACAATACTTCATATAGTAAAAAATGCTAAATAAAAAACACACTGAGAAATTCATACATGATTTTTGTATTATTCGTAGCAATTAATTGTTTATCATCTAATATAGAAAGTACAAAAGGGTCAGCTTTACACTCCAATCAGACACATTGGTACCAGTAATCATGGGAAACCAAATGCGTGACACTATCCCACACAATAGTGTCTGTGTCATGTTACAATATCTCGGCAGCAAAACAGACTAAACTAACTAAACATGTTACTGACTCATAGTTCAAAATCAAGCACAGGCTGTTTAAAGGATCTCAAATGGCCTTCACTGCACTTTAGCACGTCTGGACAAATGCTTGCAGCTAATGTAATGAGCTTTTAAATGTAATTTTCTTCCCCTTAATGTACATTATTTTACAGGAGCTTATAACACCACTAATAAATGTTTACAATGGCTTTATGTCTCTAGCTTCTACATTTGTGGATAGAAAATTAATATATATATATAATTAATTTGGCCTGACTCTGATGACATTGCCACGTTTTTGGTTTGTTTGTTTTTTTGTTTCTTTGGGCTCTTCACCACACCAGAATGCTGCCCTGTATTTGGTCAAACCTTTTTTCCCCTGGTGAGTTGCACTGGAGCCTGACCAGGTGACACAGGGAGACAGTGGCTTGGTGGTTAGAGCAGTAGGCTCCCAACTTGAAGGTCAGTAGATTGATTCCCCCCTCAAAAGTTCTATTGTTGTATCCTTAAAGATCCCATGACATGGTACTTCTTGATGCTTTTATATGGCTCCTTAATGGTTCCCTAATACTGTAAATGAATCCTTCTTCAAAATCAACACTCAGTGCATGAGAAACAGAGATAAGATGAGAAAGAGTATTTTTTCTCTCTCTGGAACACTCCATAATGGGCGTTGTTGCTTGAATGCAAATGAGGAGAAAAGAGCTGGCCAATAGTAGAGGGTGGGGGCGTGGCCAAACTCTCCGCTCTGGGCTCTGAGCTCTCAGCTGATCCATTTACTTGTTTTTGCACGGGGGAGAGATTTGAAGCGTTCCATTGAAAAATAAACACATTTCCACATAAAATAAAATTAAACCACTGCTGTTCAAAGGTCCAGAGGCTCAGATAAAGGACTTCCGAGCCTAGAAACACTCGGACGTGCCTCCAGGCAAATAAAAAAAACGCATTTCGCATTGCCTAGCGCATTCGCAGTCCAAACTCTCTGGGCGTGATTTACAGAGACGATGAGTACAGACAGACGGGGGTGGAACTGCATTTGCATTTCTTTTTTCGATCTGATGTCAATAAGGTGCCTTGTTCAAAATCGCCCGTTTGAGCTCCGATTTTTTGCAACGCAGAAAAGGATTGCAAATGCTCAGTTTAGACATTTCACAACTTTTAACCATGGGGGGGGGGGCTAAACAGGGTAGGGTCATGCCATGGGACCTTTAAGAACTTCTGTCAGTCTGTCCCAGGGCAGCTGTGTCTACAATAGTCACTTACCACTTACCACTGAGTGTGGAGTGAATGAATAATTGCTACATTGCTTAAGAATTTATCTATTTATCTAGTACAAGATTAGGCTGAAATAAGGTCCTGTTTAAATACCATACCAACTTTATATATAAAACACTTTAAAAACTTAACAGCTGGTAAGTGCTGTACACAAACATAAAATATCAATCACAGTAAAAGTCACAATACAACTAATAAAATGATAGAAAAGAATAAGATGCAAGTTACATCAGTTAATTAACAACAAGAAATACACAGATATGCTTTAAAGTTGACTGATCAAGGAAAGAAAAAATTGTTAAAAGCAGCCTGTGGTCCACCATGTGTAACAAACGCACTGACCATTCTTACAAATCTCCCTATGCTCTTCCATGGCCGACTGCTCCAAACTTCTCCTGGCTGTACGAGTCCCTGTGAGCCGCCCTGTGTCAGCTCCCAGAGTGAGTGTGGTGCACAATCCAGCGAGCGCCTGCATATGTTAAGGAGGATAATAGGCTCCTGAGGGACACTAGGCAAGGGCCCAAAAAGTGAATGCGGCGACGCACACTACATGCTCCAGTCTCCCACAACAAATCCCACTTTGAATTTTGCACCACATCAAGAGAAGAGCGCCGTGCATTCCATAATCACGGTTTAAAAGGTTTAGCGTCACCTTCCCCACGGCACTGTCAGTAATTTGTACAAAATGTCACTCAAAATACAAACGCTAGAACAAAGGGAAGAGAGCCTTGACGCCTGTGTCGGATAGAAGCCGCTTTGATTTCCTAAATGCTCTCACTACTCATCTTTTCCCCGAGCATCAAGAGAACATTAAGATCAATACTTGACAAAAACAAGCGCTGCAAAACAACACCCTGGTGACTAGGTTTGAACGGAGTACAGGGGAGAGAGCACTGTAAGGCCTGTCAAATACACACACACACACACACACATTACATAGACATGCATTCTTTTGGATAATCCAACCATTTTTTTTAAAACTTCTATGGGGTATTAACTACTGACATATAAGATATTTAACCATGTTACCTTTTATTGTTTTGGAAATGTAATATTAGCTGAAAGTGCCATGTTTTATAAGTTTCACTTTTGTTTTTCTGTTTGTCAAATTGTTGTGTACAATTTTGTATCATGCATTTGTGTATTTATGGAGAATTGTCTTGTGGGAGCATGGACAATGTAGGCTTGCAGGCTAAGCGTTGGACAGATTACTACATGCATGGATGATGCTGGATCTAAATCTTCTTCAGGATATTTTTGATGTTTCAAAACATGCTGTTTCCTCTGACATCAACACAAAAATGAACAGTGGGCCTATCCTGATATGTGCTTGTGACCCGTCGGTCCCTGAGTGCTGGACTGAGGTCATCATCTGCTTGTGACAGGTAACCCTGAGACACTGGTCGAAGAATGGGTCAAATGCAAAGCAGAAATTCTCTTCTGTGATAATAATGTGTACAAATACAGATTTGCATAAATAAACTGTAGCACAGGGACGGGACCTTTGAGCAGACAGAGCAGGGACACCCTGCCACACTGCGGTGCATGAGACACCTCCAGCTCCTTGAAGGCTGTGGTGCGGAGCAGGGTGCTCTAATCCTTTCCTGGCCTCAGAAGAAGGTGTGATGGAGTATTGACTTGGGCAGGTGCAGTGTGTGTGGAGCTATTGATGGAGATATCAAAGCACAGACAGGAGCTGTCGACCTGCCCTCACAGGAGCTGAGCACTGCTGCTGGGCATAGAGCAGGGCTGCGTACAGACATGGCATCTCTGCATAATGGAAACCTATTGATGATGGAATTGACTGAAAGCACAAAGACATCATGTGTATTATTCAGGCGCTGACATGTGCCAATGTCCCAGTAAAGTCTTTTATTTGACTGTATTACACAGACCGCAGGGTGTAGATCGGTCTGCGAAAAATGACACACTAGTGCCTAATGGGAGGATTTATCAGTGAACAATGCGAGTGGCGCGCTGCAGGAAAGCGGACACCCTGGACACATGTTCTGGAGTGTGGGGCCCGTGTTGGGCCCAGCTGATGTCCTGGCACCTCCTCCTCTTCACTTGTCTGATGCCAGTGCCTGTGTGGTCTTTGGCACTCTACCTCGCCTTCTCACTCTGCATTCACATCCAGAGCTCTCAATAGGGCCTTTTGCTTTGAGCACGGATAACGTGGAAGACATGGGCAAGGTCGCCCTGAAAGTGTCCCATTTAGCAGAGGCAGTTGTCAGCGCTGGGCTGTGGAGCTCCAGCCTGTTTTTGGTTTGACCTTCTCTTTGTGGAGGGGCGGAGGCGGCTCTAACCTCAGAGCTGCACCTCATCACAGAGTGCGCTGCACCTATCCATCTTCCCTCATTGTGCACAGAGGTGACAGCTGGCATTCAGCTGTTTGTTATAGGCCTTTAAAACATGCAGGGCCTCCATACTCGGCTACATTAAAGTAATTAGCTGCCAAGCTAGTTGAAAGCACCCCCCACCAAGTGCCAGCAAGACTACGGATTGAAGTGGGCATCCTGTTTGACACATCTGGGCAAGAGAGAGTAATGAAAACAGCTGCTTGTGCCCATATGGCATCCAAAGGCTGGCAGTGTGGCAGAGCTCTGTGCCAACCTCAGGCAAATTATCTATCATTAATCCCGGGATCTGACCAGCATACGAGCCGCTGCTAATCAAAACATCTGGGGATGGTGGCACAAGGAGGAGGAGGTCTCCTTTAAAACAGATCTGTGTGAGAAGAAAAAGTCAACAGCCATCTATCATATTCCGGACACACTCTCCGTGGGATTTGCACCATTATGATGCAGTATGCTGCAGTGTTGATGAAACCTGGTGCTCCAAACATTTCCTGTGAAAATCAATGTGCTGCTATTCTTTGATTAGCTGCAAATGTTTCTGCATCTGTCTATTGTGTGTCCTTTGCGTTCATAGGCTGCCCGCTCCAAACCTGCCTGCAAATTCCCTCAGAAAGTGGCTGACATTCAAATGTCCTTTGATGTGGCTTCCCCAAGCAGGGCGCAGCAACAGTAATAGTCATTCTGTCACTTAATGCTTTTCCGGGGATCAATAGCTCTTAAATGCTAAAGTGGGACAATTAAAAATAAATAGGAGGTAGCTCGAGTCTAAATCAGATTATACATTGCTCCTCAAAAGCACAGTGGGCCTCCTCAGTGAGCTGTCTGCATGCGCCCCGCTCAGCTGATGCATATGTAAGTGAGCACACATGCACGCGCTAATACAGTCAATACATTCACATCAGAGAGCGCCTTTCCACTGTTTCAAAGGGCACATTAGTTGGCATTAGCATTAGCAAGCATCCAAATAATTAGATACAATTACAAGCAGATACCTAAGCCCTGCTGCGGGGGTGTGTGCTGGCTGGATGGGTCACCTTCTTGGGTCCCCTGGTGCTGCTCTGTGTTAGCTCTCTGTGTTAGCATGATGGCAGCCTGACAGACACCACTTGCACTGGCACAATTAGCCGCTGACAGCAGGTGCCTCTGTACTGCTCCTCGCTAACACGTCTCCGGTTTCCTCGTAATGGCCACAAAGTGATCCTAACTTTCAATTAGCACATCTCCAGCCTAGGCAGCAGCAGCCACAGTCGGGTGGGTGGGGAGGCGGGCACGGAGGCAGGCGGGTGGGTAACACAACTGCGTGGGAAGCACCTTGGCACAGTCTGCAAACAAAGACGCTCCCAGGACCGTCTGTTGCCAGCCACTCTCTCTGAGTTTAAACACTATTTTGAGGACCAGAACTACTGAATGTCCTCAGAAAGTTCACTCATTTAATAATAAATAATCAAAATGCTTTGGATTTCTACAGTGCTTTTTTGGACACTTAAAGGCACTTTACATTGCCTTATTCATTCACTCCACACTCTGGTGGTAAGCTACAGCCACAGCCGTGCTAGAGCAGACTGATATGCACGAACACTCACACACACCATTCGGCCACTCGCGTCCCTTACTGTGGCACCTGATTTTCCCAGCGGTCTTTCATCCAAGTACTAATCAATCCAATCCACTTTATTTATATAGCGTATTTCATCAACAAACAAATTCCAAAGTGCTTCACATTACAAAAATAAAATACAATGAAAATAACAAATACAGCTCTATATAACTCAACAAGTAAATTTCCCATTCATTTTCCCCATAGACTTAAAAAAAAAAATTAAATATTAAAAGTTCAACGTTATGGAGGTAGAGCAAGTTGGTTGGTTGGCCATAACAATTTTTTTTTTTTTCCCAGAAAGTTTATGAGAAAAGTGAATGAGAAATTTACTTCCAGAACCGAACTCACATATACCTACATTGGTCTTAACTGAGGCAAAAAAACTAATAGAATAAAATGGGCCCCATAAAAGATGCTGTGCAATGCTCAGCCCACAAACCTACGTCATCTATGCTACCACAAAACAATTCTCCATAAATCAATAAAAGCATGATACAAAATCTGCAGTAGAAGTGGGATGCATGCTGATTGTATTGTGATAGCGCTCTGACTTAGTGGGGAGGGGAAAGAGAGAAAGCGGTATTTATAAAACATGTTAATGTTGTTTTCAGCATATATGACATTTTCAAATCAATAAAAGGTAACACAGACAGGAGAACCAGAGTGGACCTCAATCTGCCATACATCTCCACCTAAAAGCCACGGGCCGCTCCTTTGAGGTCAGAGAAAAGAACTGGTTTGAGAGGGGAGTTAAAAAGGCTATTTTTGTCAAGAAAGAGAATCCTTCCTTGAACAGAAATGGAGGTCTCAGACATCATTTATCTCCCATTTATAACTATCCTCAAACCTAAATCAAAACAAACAAAGAAAACAACAGGGCAGCCAGGTCAGGTCCAGAGGTGTGAAAACACCCATTATGGCCCTGAATGGTTCTGCTAACAAGACCCCACACTCCACTCCCACTACATATCTAATAGGCCCACCTAACTAACATAAACAGTTATAGGTGTGGTAGTCTCAGAGTAATTTCATTGTAGTTAGCTCCTCCCTTCAGACAGATTTAAGGCAGTGTCCACCAGCGTCTGACCAGAACTGAAGAAGCATCTTGGATGAGCTGCAAAACGTATTTAACCAAATAAACTTTTGTCCAGTTGACAAATTTAATTTTTCCTTTTTGCCAATAAAAATGCATATGTTAATACCCCACACCTAGATAATCTACAAATACATTTAAGATGATATTATATGAAAATTAGATTGCCAATACAAATCCCTCAACCTATAGATAAAAAATAAAACAGTTCATTATTGAATTGAATAATATAACCCAATGGAAACCCAGTATTTCTGGATGGGCCTAATTGACCACACCAGTTACAGATTAATCTGTGTTAATGGTTTAACCAGTTTACACCTGTTCATAATATGAATATCACGGGTGTAAACTGGTTAAACCATTAACACAAATATTATTTATTTTTGTTTTATGTGTTTGATGTGTTTCCACATCAAAAACATGCCTGGTGTTCTGTTCCACCTTGTGATGTCATGTGGTAATACAGGCAGTGCTCCACTGTGTTTTTAAACTCCATATACCTTCACTAAAATTATTTGGATGATTTCATCCCTGGAATTTCCTGTGTGTACTAAACAAAAGGTAATTGTTAACTTGAAATCTAACACTACATGACATCACAAAATGTGGACAGACTAATAATAAACAAAACACAGGAATGAGGAAATTTGAGGAGGTAACAACATGACATGACATGAATTTTGCTTCATATGGGACCTTCACTATGTTTCTACAGCATTTTAACAACATGAGACATGTTGCCCCATATATTAGAAGCAGGAAGAATTATATTTGAAAAAAACAATTTGCAACTGGTTAATCATACATTTGTGAAGACACCTTGTTAGGATGCCAGACAGTTCTGCTGTTCTAAAGCTGGAGAATGGTGAGTTTTTGGGTATTAGTGATGTTTTCTCCTATGTGAGATCAATAAAGTCTCTTCTTCTTCTTCTTCTTCTTCTTCTTCTTCTTCTTCTTCTTCTTCTTTTTTGTAGACCATTCTGTTCAGATCTTGGGAGATTTGGGCTCTCTCTGTATGTCCTTGTCATGCCCACTGTTGGGCATCTGGTGGTTTATATGTGATAGTTCTTGTGGAGCACTCGAGAATGCTCCAGCTTAGTTCTGTTCATGAAGCACATGCGGTCTGAGGGCATCTCCATTTTTACAGTGGAACCACTCAACTCCTTTGAGGTGGTTCTGTCCAACTCTTGCTAGGTATCTGGGTAAGAAAGTCCTCAGATCCTCGGCTCTGTTCTGGCCTTATGTGACTGAGCTGGGAAATCCCTACACCCTGCTTCAGACTCAGTGAAGCCCCATGCTGAGAACTGTTCCCAAAACTCAAAGACATCTGTGGAATGCTGCTTTCCCTGAGCAACTTGACAGTCAGAGATGTGCGCAGGTGAAGCTCGTCAGAGTACAAGCTTCTGTATCTCTCCAGTTTTGCTTGAGTGTGGTCCAGCTGGCTGAGGAGTCCTGTTCACTCGAACAGGCCTGGGAAACTCGGCTCTCCAGCTCCACGATCCTCCATTCCTACTGGAAGCACAGAGCTTCGTGAGAGGCCGCCTTAGTCTGGAGGCAGTGGTTTATGTGCTACAGTTTGGTGTGCATATCGTGCCTGGCTCTCTCCTCTACCCACCTGCTCTCTCTCTGTGCAGCCTCCATTTGTGTTCTCAGCTCCTGTAAGTTCCTCCTTTGTCCTCTGACTCATCTGGAGTGAGTGTTTCAGAGACCTCAGCTCCTGAGGCTGAGTTTCTCTATCCAGCTGCATTTGAGATCTTCAATCTTTTCTCTTTCCATGTCTTTATCTTGGAGGTTTTTCTTGGCCTTTTTGACTAATGTGCGCAGCCTGCACACCACCTGGTCATCTCTAGTTCCAGATGAGTGTCCACAACTTTCTTCTGCTCCATAGCATTCTTAGTTTTTTCTTGACTATTTCCATCTGTTAGGTGAGTTCTCCCTTCTTCTTCTCCAGTTCTGACACCTGTAACCTTAACCTGGAGTGGTTCTTCACCTCTTTCTCCTATAGATCCTGGTACTCCTGGGCCCTGTCTTCACTCTCCAACTGCCAACTTTTCTTTGAGTCTGTTTATCACAAAGGTGAGATGTTCCTTTGTTGTGGATGTATGTTGAAGGAACTCTCTCCAGATTTTTAAGAGACTCATTCTCTTCTAGAAGGTGGCTCGCTTTAAGGCTGATGTTTGCCTGTGGGCGTTCCTGCTCCAGAAGCCTCAGAGTCTCACAGTGGTCCTCCTCATGCTGCTTCATCATCCATGAAGATGTTTGCTGGTAGTTGTACTTCTTAGGATTGTCTTGTTCCTGCTTATAAACTTGGTCCATCATGAGAACCTCACTGTTTGGTAGCTAAGGCATTTCTACTGAGTCCAAGTCTGAAAAACAATCTTCATCTAACAGTCCCAGTTCTTTCATCAACTGTGTTTTGGTCAGAATTTCACATTCTCCAGGCTTTGGGGATTCAAAGCTCTCTGAGGAGTCCCAGTCACTCTCCTGCTCTTCTAACCCCTCTTCATCTTAGCTGCTTTGAATGGACTGACTCAGGATTGTTGAAGATGTCAGTGTCATTTTGTCCTTGATTTTGGTATTTAGAAGCCCCATTACATGTACATATAGTCTGTGTAATGAAGAGCTAAGCACAAGTCTTGTGTCCTTTTTCCATGGCGTAGTCCTCAGCAGAACATCCCTTGTGTGGGGAAGCTGGCCAATGTGGTCTTAAGCAGGAGGCAAACTCAGAAAATGGTCCATTTGACCAAAAGGTTTATTCAAAAATTAACAGCGGTATCATGGCAACAAAAAAAATAAATATTTACAAAAAATAACTGTGCTCAAAATTAGGCAAAAGCAATAAAAATTAATGAAACTAAGAAAACCCACGTGGCTACACTGATGTGACCCTCCCAAGCAGGGTCGTGCACAGGAATTTTGAGGGGCAGTTGCTTTGACCCGAAGAAAGGGCAAACCAACTCCCCTGACTGGCAATTTTTTGTTTTCATTTTCAAATCTAGGCCTAGGCCTACATCCATTGAACGATTTATTGTTATTATTATTTTTTTTTTTATTTTTTTTTATTTTTATTTTTTTTATTTTTTCTGACTTGGAAGGACAACATCAGTCCAGGGCATAGGGGCAGTTGCCCGGGCAACCTGAGCAACCCCCCTGTGCACGTCCCTGCTTCCAAGAGGGTGAGCTGAACTAGTTTTATATTTCCCCTACAGGAAGTACCTCCCTCCAGGTAAGTACACAATCTCTTACCAGAGGGGTATTCCACGAACGTGGCTAAACTTAGCTGCGACTAAGTGCTAAGTTCTCGCCTGGCTGAGACACAACTTAGACAAAAGCTTGAACCCGTTCCACAAACGCGTTTCAGCTGCGCCTAGTCAGAGCTAAGCCCAGTCAGGCCTAATCAGCCCGGGCCTAGACGCGTGCACGGGGAAGGTAAGAAGCCCTGAACAAGCGACTGTCGAAAACGCGATCATGTCGAAGATTCGGGCCGATTATTTCAGCGCATCAGAACAGAAGTTGCTTTTGGAACCCTACAACGCACTTGCGATAACCAAGGCAAGAGACATGGCGTGGCAGAAGATCGCCGAGCGCTTAAATACGTAAGTCCTATAACAGTGCTGGAGGTTGAGTTTTTTAAGTCTGTTTTTCACCATTTATGTCAACGCTGATTTGTGGCGCAGGGGTAAAGTCACCGTCTGGGGTGCGGGAGTTTGTGAGCTCGATTCTCACGGTGGGTAGTTCATGGCATAATTATTATATATTTGTATAGCAGTCTTGTCAGTTGTAATTTATTTTTACTGTGTAAAAGTATTTGCTCCAACTAATACGTTAAATTGTGTTATCTTGTCTTTGAGCAGGAATAATGTGAAGAGGACTGTTTTGCAGGTAAAGACAAAGCATAAAAACATTTTGCAGAGTGGTAAGTAGGCTAATATTAATATTATTATTCAGTGAAATTAGTAATACTGTTGAAATGGTACCTTAATTTAATTTAAAATGAACAGTAGCTACCAAGCCACAGGAGGTGGGAGCCCCCCTCAAAACCTTTCACCTGCAGAGGAGCTGGCACTGGCCCTAAACCGGGGTCGCCCACTGGTGGAGGTAACTGAAGGAGGGACCCCATCAAAGATCCTTCCTGCGAGTTCTCCTGAAGAGTATATTCAAGGTATTCTCTAGACTAATGCTTGCCTCAGCTGTGATCCAAGCATTTGTATTTTAATAGTATGCTTGTGTTCTAGTTACTGAAGATGGCGTACACTTGGACCCTCCTCAGCAGTCCTCCAGCAGTGCCTTGCCTGACCCTCAGCAGTCCTCCAGCAGTGCCTTGCCTGACCCTCAGCAGTCCTCCAGCAGTGCCTTGCCTGACCCTCAGCGGTCCTCCAGCAGTGGCCTCACACCAGAATGTCATACCTAATGTCTTTTATTGTTTTATGCCTATTGATGGAAATTGATAAATAGGATTTCATTAAAAAGGCTTGCACAGCATCTCTGAAGCAAATTTGTTGAATCATTGAAATGTTGCATCATGGAGTGTGCCTGTTATTTGGCTACATTTTGTTTTAAAAGTAAAGATTTACCTTTAACTGTATTCTTTGATAGAGATGTCACATAAAATATAAAGTGTCAATGTCGTCATGTGAGAGTGATGTTAGGCCCAACTGATATAAGTTATGTGATGATAACAATAATTGTAGGTTAAATTTATTTCCATTTCTGTAATATGTTGCAAATATAAATGTGTGAAAATTTGACTTGGGCATCAATAGGTCAATAGCGGGAATCGAACCCCGGTCGCCGGTTAGAGAGTCAAAGCACATAACTCGACCAAAGCCTTTCTTAAAGCTACCGGTGGAATTCTTCTATATGTTAATGTCGTAAAGACAGCGGTTCAAAAGCATATGTTTAGATTACCGGAGAATTGTCAAGAACCAAGAACGTAAGGTAATTTCTTTTTTTTTGCTGATATTGTTTTCGGACAACACAGATACTCATGCGGGAGGTGTGCGGAACTGTTTGTTTGACACTCTGTTTACGTCAGGTACGTATTCTCTGCGACACGGCCTAACTAAGACAGAACTTTAGCCTTGCCGCGACCAGACTATGTGCTAAGACCATGTTGCCCCAGTAACTCAGCGGGAACTAAGTTTAGCGAGCGTCGTGGAACCGAACTCTCACTTAAACTAGCGCCAACTGACGAATAAAGCCGGGCTTTGAGCTTAGTAGCTTTCGTGGAATACCCCTCAGGTTAGGTATAAGGTAACTTCACTCTAGTCTAAAGTTAACCCTTCAATTTGCTACAAGGGCCTAAGTCCCCTTTACATAAAAGTGCTTAACATAAACTATAAACACTGAAACATCAAAATCAAATACAGTGGTCCCTCGCTCTGTTGCGGTTCACTGTTCGCGGCCTCGCTGTTTGGCAGATTTTTTTTTTTTTTTTCGATTTTTTTTTATAGTGTAACATTTTTTTATAGTGTAACATTGTGTTCTGCGTCCTGATTGGCTAAGAGACTAGAGCAGGACCAAACGTAGACTAAACCAGGTCTAGACCAGAACTAAACCAGGTCTAAACCAGGTCTAAACCTGGACTGGTCCTGGACTAAACCAGGACTGGACAAGGTCTAAACCAGGATTAAATCACTCCGTGCGGCTCTTGCGTTCGCTTGCGTGTTCGGTTTGTGGCTCGGGCTGAGACAACGCGGTCCGGGCGCCGCCGATCTCGTGCTTGCAGCCCTGGTGTACGTGCGGCCCTGCGCAGGTCGTGCTGCTCTGTCACGGATTTGTCCACAATGAGGGGTGCACGTGTTGCGCACTTTTCCAAGGGGTTGGTGCGCGTCGCGTCCCGGGACGTGGCAGTGCTCCTCGCGCAACCGGCGGGGCTTCCGGGGGCCGTGTCTCCCCCCCACGCGTCACTATTAATACATTTTGTTGAAAATCTATGAAAGTTTGAGTGTTTAAACGAGAGATAAATGTGAGAAAAGGTTAATTCCAGTCTGAGAAAAGCGTATAATGTGTGTGGTGAGGCATTTACAGCCTTAAAACATGTAGAATAATTGTAAAATATAAAGTTGTCCTACTTCGTGGATTTCTCTTATTTCTGGAACCTAATCCCGCGATAAACGAGGGATTACTGTATACAAAACCTAACAAAGGAACTTAAACCAGTTCTCCCCTCCACATGGTCTGGTCCAGAACCTCCCCCTCAGAGGCTATAAATATGGCCGTCTCAGGGCATGCCCCCTCTTTTGTCTCCAGACCATGTGGAGTAACAGGTAAGTAGGTAAGTGTCTGACATGTATAACTAAATTGTGTTGATTTAACCAAATAAAATATATTTAAAGTAACTTGAGTGTGTCGTGTTTAACTTAAAGGAACTAAACAGAAGCTAAATAAAACAAACATGGGATTAGTTATATTTAGTAGTTGATTATGGAGAAATTAACTAAATGTTAAATGAAATAAAGGCGAGTCTACAGGGACAAAGGCCCACTTTGTCACACTTATCCTGTAGAGTAATATCTGCATTGTAGGTTAAAAGCAGCAGCTGTATGTTGTGCCGGCCACTTCCAGCAGCCCTCATATCTGATATTTTAGCGCTATCCATTGCAATAGCATCAGCTCTTTTCTCGAACAAAGTCTACCATCTCAGTATTGTCCAGGTGGACCTCTGCATTCAGCAGGGTGAGACCTCATGCATTAAGGGCTTTTATTTGAGCCCCATACTCCAGGAGCAGTTCAGCTGTGGGCACATACTGTATGAGGTGCTTGCAGCCATATGGAGCGCTGTGTTACCATTGTTGTCCTGAAGGGTGGGATCTGCATGATTTTTCAGGAGGATACTAACACAGGTCTGATGCCCTTCCTGGACTTCCTTCATTAAGGTGGATTGATTCTTATTGTCAGGAAGATTCAAATTGGCATTTCTCTCTACAAGGAACTAAAGTCTTTCTCTGATGCTGCCTTGTGAACCTTCCCAAGGTCACTGTCCCGCAGTTGGTAGCCCACAAAGACAATGCTACTGTTATCCCCAGACCAAGTATTATTTTCCTTGGTAAAGTTGAAAATGTTTTTCATTCTCAACATTTTAGAACTTATAGCTAATGTTCGATAATAAATGCAAAAACAAACCTGTCTGTCTGAAGTGCACTGGATTCTGCCTGTTTCTGCTGCAACACTCAACTTCTCTTTATTCACTTTCTTCCACTTATGGTGGGAAGAAAGGTGGTGGGAGCAGCAGTCTAAGCAGGGATTCACAGACTTCCTTCCTCCAGCTCCACCTGGGGGACCCCTAGGCGTTCCCTTGCCAGCCCAGAAACATAGTCCCTCCAGCGTGTCCTGGGTCTTCCTCGGGTCTTCCGGTGGGACATGCCTAGAACACCGCTCCAGGGATGCGTCCAGGAGGCATCTGGAATAGATGCCTGTGCCACCTCAGCTGGCTCCTCTTGACGTGGAGAAGCAGCGGCTCTACTTTGAGCTCTCTCCTGTGTGGCTGAACTCCTCACCCTATCTCTAAGGAAGCACCCAGCCACCCTGCGGATGAAACTCATTTCGGCCGTTTGTATCCGCGATCTTGTCCTTTCGGTCATTACCCAAAGCTCATAGGTGAGGGTGGGTAGATTGAAATGGTAAATCAAGAGCTTTGCCTTTCGACTCAGCTCCCTCTTCACAATGGTTTGATACAGTGACCACATCACCCCCGACGCTGCACCGAGCCATCTGTCAATCTCACGCTCCACCCTGCGCTCAAGACCCTGAGATACTTCAACTCCTTCACTTAAAGGAGGACCTCCCCACCCATCGGGAGAGGGCAAGCCACCTTTTCCCAGTCGAGAACTGATTCAAACATTAGCTTCATTAGCTTGTACATTCAAAGCACACATTAATTGCTGACTTGTTCCGTAGAGAAGGTCCATGGCGCAGTGTTCTCGGAGGTACAGCCCACATAGTTCCTTTCTCTCACACAGCTCTGACCTTGCTCAAGTCGCTGCTAAACTTGAGAGGGGGCTGATGGGGCCCCCTAGAGGCTGTGTGAACATGTGCGGCGGATGGGGATAGGACTCTGTAATGTGCTCTTTGCCTCTTTAAGCGTGCAGCGGTAAGTGTTTTAAACACACACATCTGTCTTTGTTATTAGCACCACTCATTACGCCACATCTCAGCTCTCCCGGAGGACACGCCTCTTCTGCTCGTCCTCCAGGATCACTTACATGTTGAGTTTTTGACACTCAGCTCAAAAACAAATTTGTCTAAAGCAATTAAAATGTATCACCTTGTAAACAGCAGCCACCCCCCCATCAGCTTGCAAAAAGAAAGGTATGGATCTATTTTGAGCTGACCTGAGTTTAACTGTATTTTAAGGCCCTGTACCTAACTTTATTTTGTCTTGCCCCAGTACAAACGGATTACCTCTTGAGGTCAAAATAAGTTATCTGTGTGCTGTTTGCATCAAACATTCTGTTATGTTAATTATGGTAAATGGTCACATCTTTATATCTTTATACAGGGGGTCCTCGGGTTACGACGTTGATCCGTTCTTAAGACGCGTCGTAACCCGAATTTCGTCGTAAGCCGGATTTTGCCTTTGATCTTCCAACCAAAGCACCAATAACCTTTCCATCTCAATAATTAGACCACTACGCTGCTTGGTTATCACTGCCGCTTTCATAGGAGCAGATCAGAGCCCACATCAGGTACTTCCGCCCACATTGGGCACGCACACGAGGCCGTCTTCTTCTCCCTACAACCACAACAGAGCGTATTCGTTCGCGTTTGTTTACATCTCTTACCACGCTAAACCGCGTAAGACGGAATGACGCGTAATATATATATATTTTTAATGGGGGCGCGTTCGTAACCACGAAACGTCGTAACCCGAGACCGTCGTAACCCGAGGACCCCCTGTATAGCGCTTTTCCACCTTCAAGGCACTCAAAGCTTTACAACAAGGACCACTTGCCCAAGGACACAATGAGCTCTACCAACTGAGCTACTGCCATAGACTGTATAAAGTAGTGGACTAAGCGAGTGTGATGTAACCCATAGCGTCTGGCTCCAGTCAAAAGAGGCTCGCAATGCTAGCGGTTACAGGGGCAAATTTGGAGCCAGACTATATTAGGAATAGGATTTTTTTAAACTGACAAAATAGCGAAATAAAAACACTAGGATCTGATTAATACAGGGCTCTCAAGTCTCACAATTTGAGAGTGTGACACACGCAATTCGACGTGTTCACACGCTCACACATGGTATTTCTCACGCTGAAATTTTTTTAAGCAATTCAAAACTGTAGCCACTGTTCACAGCGCTTCTGTGCCCAGAAAATCGGTAAGTTAATGCAGGCACCGCGCGTTTTCAGTCACTCGCACCCAGTACTCGAGTTGAGGGCGGATGGGGGGGGGATTGCATCCCTCCTATGGGAAAAAATAGTAAAAATCATCCCTCTTCTAAAACAGTTATCCCTTCTTCCATCCCTTGTGGCATTTTATCATCCAGGCATGAAAATCCCTCACCTTTTGGCGAAATTCGCTGTCTTTAAGTCAAAATAGCCAGTGCCAAGAGCCAATCATAGTCCGAACTGCGCTCCAGCTTCCAATCATGTTGCAGCATAATTACGCACCGATCGCTGTTGTGTTTGCACCTGTTTGCCGATCAGCTGTGAGTGAGCCGCGTGATATTTACGCGGCATTTCGAAGAGAATAAGAATCCTTAACTTGCTACATAAGAAGGAACTCTCGCCTCGGGACAAGGGAAAAGTTCGGGATATGTCCTTTTCTCCGGAGCTCCGGATTATTAAAGACCGTGACACGTGCATACATGGATACGCAAACTATCGGGAGTGACCGCGTTCTTATGGGTGAGTCATATCAGATTATTTCTGCATCTATTTCGGCACAAAACCAGGATTCAACTGGGACTAAACCAAGACTAAGCCAAGACTAAACCAGGACTAAACCAGGACTAAACCAGGTCTAAACCAGGACTAAACCGGGACTAACCCGGGACTAAACCAGGACTAAACCAGGTCTAAACCAGGACTAAACCAGGTCTAAACCAGGACTAAGCCAAGACTTAACCAGATCTAAACCGGGCCTAAACCAGGACTAAACTGGGACTAAACCAGGACCAAACCAAAACTAAACCAGGTCTAAACCAAGACTAAGCCAGGGCTAAAACAGGACTAAACCAGGTCTAAACCAGGACTAAGCCAGGACTAAACCGGGTCTAAACCAGGATTAAACTGGGACTAAACCAGGACTAAACCAAGACTAAACCAGGTCTAAACCAAGACTAAGTCAAGACTAAACCAGGTCTAAACCAGGACTAAACCAGGTCTAAACCAGGACTAAACCGGGACTAACCCGGCACTAAACCAGGACTGAACCAGGTCTAAACCAGGACTAAGCCAAGACTAAACCAGGACTAAACCGGGGCTAAACCAGGATTAAACTGGGACTAAACCAGGACTAAACCAAGACTAAACCAGGTCTAAATCAAGACTAAGCCAAGACTAAACCAAGTCTAAACCAGGACTAAACCATGACTAAACCAGGTCTAAAACAGGACTAAACCGGGACTAACCCGGCACTAAACCAGGTCTAAACCTGGACTAAGCCAAGACTAAACCAGATCTAAACCGGGTCTAAACCAGGACTAAACCATGTCTAAACCAGGACTAAGCCAAGACTAAACCAGATCTAAACCGGGTCTAAACCAGGACTAAACCAGGTCTAAACCAAGACTAAGCCAGGACTAAAACAGGTCTAAACCAGGACTAAACCAAGACTGTGTGTGATAACATATTATCCTGTGCATTATTGAATTATTGAATGATAATATGGACTTTTTGTTGTAAAAGCATTTCCATTTTAACAAAGTACCTTCTAATTCTGCCCTGCCCCCCCGGAAAATATGTTACATAAATGAAAAATTTCACCACCCCCCCTGGTTTCATTTTACAACTCGACAGAGAGAGGGGCGACAATATTCCAATGTAAGTCAATGTAAACCAGGGTCAGTAGGAAGTGCTTGCATGCTAACTTCCTATTTGCAATGTGTCGGCCAGTGCGTTGTCCATATAGTCTGTGGCTGCAACTAATGATTATTTTACTAATTGATTATTGTAACAATTATTCACTTGATTAATCATTTAGCTGTTTAAATAGTAAAAGGCCTGTGAATTTAAGACTTTCCTAAATGTTACACAGATAAAGCAGAAAAAAGCCACTTGAGGATATCCTAAAGTAACATATTTCCTGTGTCCTGTGTCGTCCTGATCTGAGCCATAAAGCATCTTCTCTCAGCTCATGACATGTTTTGGAGGCTATGTATAAAGATGATTCAATTATTAAAATAATTGACAACAATTTCAATAATTAATTAGTTGCAATTAATCATTTAACTTGGTGTGATGCCTCATTTTGCCCAGGAGTGGTCCAAGGTGTAAAAAGTTTGGAAGGTAGTCTACTGGACACTTTTTTTAATACCACTGTTAGTCTCACTAATGTTACTGGTCAAACCAGTACTATAAAGGTGAAACAGTGTCCAGATGACTACCTTTGAAACCTTTTCTACCCAGGTTTAGCTGAATGTTAAGCAAGTAATGTGTAAAGGGGACATGTGTAAAATAATGAGCTTTCAACCATAGTATAACATTGTTCCCTCATTATCGTCGTACTCAGAAGTGTATTTTGATTAATGCATGTTTGAATGATACAGCATTGTCCTGCATTTGAGGCTTGAATGCTCAGAAAATGTTTTCACCTAACAGCTTTCTCTGCCCATTGTTTTGTGCCAGTGATTATTTTAAAAGTTCCGAATCCATATCGTATATGTTGAGTTAACAATAAAAACACATTAAAAGATAGACAGATACATCATTGATTACCCAAAAAGGCCACGAGCGGACACAAACTTGAGTAAAATCATGCAACAGAATTTACAAACTTAACCACACTTTTCACATTATGAGGCTAAGGTTTGGTACACTTTATTGTCCTGGCTAGAGCATTGCATTATGTTTTAAGGGAAGCAAACTTTTTACATGTCACACAAGAATGTACTAGTTAGGTTCCAGGACTCATTCAAAGTTCAAGGTTGAGCAAAATGACAATGAGGTTATGATTGTACATATGACTGCACTTAACGTAACTACCGAATGCTGGACACTTTTTGGTTCATATTGACTTTGGAGAGCGTGATTCCAACAGCAGTAAATGTTCTAGTTCGGACGGTGGTTGGAGAAAGAGGAGATTGAATTACTAGAGGCACAGTCTGTGTTTTCATCTCGACATTGGCCTAATTTCTGGGTGAATGACTGACTTCCTTTTGGTGTTTGTTTAATATTGTTTGCACAGCTGTAGTGTAGTACCTGGAGGTAGCGAGCCCGTCTGCTCTGATCCCACGGCTGGAGAGAGTCATTGGCTGTGACGTCTTTTCAAGAGGTTCAGAGGAGCAGGCACCAGATGTGAGGAGAGCAGGAGAGGCTGAGTGTAAACCATGTTATTGTTGATGCATGTATGTTACTAGGAATTTGAATTTGTGGAGAAGAAACATCTAAAGTCAATTTGTGCCAAAATGACTACACAGAATTCTACACATATCACTGATTAAGACAAAAAAAAATTGGAGAACGGAGTAACAGAGCAGTAGGCGTATGCCATTGGTAGTGAAAATGGGTGTTGTATAGTTTGTGTATGGTGTCTTGAAAATAAGTGTTTAAAGATTGCTCAAAAATGCATAAATACTCCAACTTTGAGAACATGTACCATGGTTAAAAGCTCTGAAAGTTGATTTTGCATATTTTTAATTAATTAATCATTGCATTTATCCAGCACCTTTCAAGACACCCGAAGTGCTTTGCAGTTCATTATTCATTCACACCACCCTCGGTGGTGGTAAGATACTATTGTAGCCACAGTTGACAGAAGCGAGGCTGTCAATTTAGTCATAGTCATAGTTTGCTTTATTGTCAAAAAACAATCATATGTACATGTACATAGAGTGAATTCGAAATTTCGTTTCCCCACTAACCAGGCAGGACAGTATAGAGTGGCAAGGGGAGGGGCCGCTGGGCATTCCGCCGACTGGGAGATGCAGAGTGGAAAAGATGCAATACAATCAATGACAATATTCACAACATGTAATGACAGAAAAACAATTGGATAGGTAACATACGGTGTCTTTTTCTTTGGCAACAGAAGGAAGGGTGGGGGGTCAGATCGGAAATCAATGAAATTGACTGAAACCGAGAGCAGAGACCAGACCTTTCTAAAAAGACAGGAAACATTTTACTTAATCATGTCAGTATATACGAGTCCCTCGCATATCCAGCAGCAAAAGTACCGTCCGGACACACCGTCTCTCCCGGGGTGGCACTCCTCTGTGAAAATAGAGCATCAATTGCGCTGAAGGTCCAGCTGATCACATCCATATTTTAGGAATTTGGAAAATCTGCTCCAAAAGCGAGAAAAATTACGAAAAACAAGAGAGGCACGCATACAACAGAGCAGGAGATAAGGAGGAAAGAGAAACATGTCTGCCCTCTCTCACGACCAGAACAGAAAAAAATTGTACCATTGGCCACTCTGACCACCGCCAATCATGCATGCACGCACACACACACACCTCTTTCTTACTAGGCAATGTGGATGAAGTGTCTTGCCTAAGAATACAATGATGGCTTATTCCACTGAAGCCCCACTCTGACAACAGTGGTTTCCCATCCAGGACCAGGACCAGGACTAACCAGGACCAGAACTGCTTAGCTTCTGGGATCTGACGAGAAGAGGCTCTGACAAGCCAGTATGGCCACAAAATATGTGTGCTTTGAGTATTATTTGGATCCAGGATTATTTGGGTCATCATTATCAATATGCTGTCAAAAGTTTGACACATTGTACCTGCTTTTTACTGTCTTAATGGATTCTCAGCATGCTAATTATTAACTGTGATGAGTTTATAAGCGTCATTCACAGCTTTCAGAGGCTGAGTTTGCTGTCATGGTAAAGATAACCAAGGAGCATGTAGAATATATTAAGAGGCAATGCATTTCATGCAGTTAAGTTGTTTTCTTGAGCATTTTGTTGTTGGAAATTTGTATGATATTCGTGGCATGAGCAAAGCATGGTGGGAACTATAACACGCTCCTCTGGCACCCTGTCATCCTCGTCTGATGACATCACCAGAGTGAGCCGACTTCTCTCATTTCACAGCACTCATCTCCGCCACCCCGAGCCGCCCTCCACTGATGGAGATATTTACATTGCGTCAGATTGCTTTAAATGGTCGTCTACTACACCACCCATTAACCATGTGCTTCCTAGTTTAGCTTATCAAAACAAGCAGGATTTTATTCTGGCTTTAATACTTTAAAGCAGTGGTTCTTAACCTTATTGGAGGTACTGAACCCCACCAGTTTCATATGCACATTCACCGAACCCTTCTTTATACTTTTTAATACTACCACACTGAAATGTTTTAATTTTTAACCTTATGTATTCCAATAATGAACTTAGTGTATTTATGCTATTTATTATGTGAATGTGAGCTCCCCTACCCTGTTTAGCCCCCCCCCCCCCATGGCTAAAAGAAATGTGTAAACTGAGCATTTGCGATCCTTTTCCGCGTTTGAAAAAAAGACAGCCCAAAAGGGCGATCTGAACAAGGGAACTTTCTGATGTCACACTCGTGGAAAGGTTTCCACCCCCCATCTGGATGTCTACCCACCGTCTCTGGAAATCACGCCCAGAGAATTTGGACCACGAACGAGCTATGCAATGCGAGATGCGTTTTTTTATTTGCCTGGAGGCACGTGAGAGTGTTTCCAGGCTTGGATGTCCTTTATCCGAGCCTCCGAACCTCTGAAACAGCAGTGGTTTAATTTTATTTTCTGTGAAAATTAGTTTTTTTCATTGGAAGGCGTCTCCTATCTTCATTCGCGCATAAAACACAGAAGTAGGGACAGCGCACAGCGCACACCGCACCGCTAATCCAGGAAACAGTGGCGTATTTGGCCACACCCCCACCCGCTGCACTGGCCTGTCTCTGTCCTCCTCATCTGCATTCAAGCAATAACGCCCAGAATAAATTGTTTCAAGAAGTTAGAAGTTGCCTAACCAAAAACATATCTGGAGCTGTGTTTATTATTCTGTCTACATCCCCAAAGCTCAAAATACTGGTAGTTTATATATGATATATGATTCTAATGTATATTCTAGTATATATACATAGTATTCTAGTATATATATATAGGCCTGGAAGGCATCAGTGGTGCCCGTGGTAGTTATTAGCAGCGCAGGCCCACTTCAAATAGCCATCCGATCCCCTGGCCACAATGGACTGCTGATAATATCATAAGCATGTATTTACCATGGAGGCGTTTAAGATTTCCAGATAGAGCTGAAACACGAGAGCCGCAGATTTGTTAATATCATTAAAAGATGTTAACCGTAACTGAAGCTGTGTGAACGTGATCTATGCTGGAAATAATTTATAAAGTAACAGCTATAAAACATGTACAAGTGATCAGGTTCATGACCTGTCCCGGCACAGAGGCTCCCCTTACACATGCCCCAGCCTCACCGAGAGCTAAAACAATTAAGGCAAATGGCTTTTCCACTGCAGGGGTGTCAAGAAATCACACATGAACACGGCAATCACGGGGCAAGACGGGCACGTTTTACAATTGGGTCCATAGGATAATTTGCCCTCTGCATTTAACCCATCCTTCAGTGTCACTCGGTAAATAGTCAAAGAACAGCACTCTCAGGAGCATCTATGGAGTGCAACTATCAAGCTTATCTTGATCTTAATGCCTGCTGGGTTTTTTTTGCATTCATCCCCCCCTCATCGGTGCAAACCAGCTGTGTTGTATGTCAACTCCCAAGTCAAAGACGGGCAAGTCCAAGTCAAATCCTTTAAAGGTGCATTGTGTAACCTTTTGACTGGGGATCCTTCACTTGTTGTTTCTATGGATATGTAACTTCTCTGCCTGAATGTTCCACAGTATTATATTAAATAGCTCTACCTAACATTTATTCAATTATGGGTGATTTTATTGCTGAGAAAACCAAAAACCAAAAAAAAACACACAAAAAAACACACTAGAAAAACAGGCATTCTGACTGTGATGTGTTGCCTCTCCACAGTTCTGACCTATAACTTGGCCTGGTTTGGCCTCCATGAAGATAGAAAGGTTTTACTGTGAAACATTCCAGGCAAAGCAATAATATCTCTATAGAGAAAAGCATTTGACGGACCCTCCACCAGAAAAGTTACATAATGCATCTTTAAGGCTTTATATCAAATTCTCGAAAACAGCTTTTTTTAAATATTTGTCTTACATGTCCTGGTTAAAAATAATATGTGGACAGGGTTATTTTTTTGTTCCTGTAGATTTTTTTTCTTTTGAGAAGAAACATCAGATTGTCAGGTTGGAAAAAAAAATGCTTTAAAGATGTTTGTTTCGATATATGGCCAGTTTAAGTGGACATGACATTCCAGTATTCAAAAAAAGTCATGCTAAATAATGTAAATTGTATGTTAAAATTACTATTACTTCTCTGCAAGTATCAAAACACCTTGTGATCTCATTACTTTTCCAGACTCAGTCTGATCATTTGTGTGCTTAAATCGCTTTCACTTAGAAGCATCTCAACTTTGAAGCTATTGTTGTAAGCCTGCTTTGAATTTCTTACAGCAGTCCTTGTGTGCATATGTCTAAAAGTAGTGGAAAAACAAGACTTCTCATTTCAATAAAACAGTTAACATTATTTTTACTAAAAAATGTACCTAATTTTTTAACTTCTTTACTTCCTTGTTGGGCACGGGCAGCAGATGTGACATACGTAGAGGTAATTCCATAACTGCTACCTAGCAAAAGTAATGATACAAGAGACAAAACGTGCACGATAGACCAATAAAACTAAATAAACACATGTATTTCCTTAAATCTCAGTTAACCATTGTGTATTTTTATACTTTGCTTCTCAACCTGTTTTTCCCCACAAACTGATAATAATATGATAAATATTTACAACTACTATCACATACTATCCCATCAAAGTCAGAATTAGAAAAACTGAAAATCGGTCATCTATAAACTTGTCCATTGTAAAGCTGCTGTGTGAGAATGCTGTCTGTTGTATATTGAAAGTGACTGTGGCATGTTACACTAATGAAGTAGCTGAATCCATAAGACTGGATCAATACACAGAGTCGTATTACACGTGTGGCAGAGGCTGTTAAACGCTGTGTCTGTGCTGATCAAAACATATTAACACAACTGAAGGAAGAGTGCTCAACATGTGGCATCAGTACTCATAGGCATGGTTTTCTTATGGCAATGTGCCATAAGAAAACCCTTGTATTCTTGTGCAAAACAAAGCTACTGTATATTTATATTAGACCAATATAGCTTTTACTGATAACATTTATAAACTGTGCACTGTTAAAATTCTGGATAAAAAAAACAAACCATTTTCACCACTGTACAATACTCCAAAAACATCACTTACTCAGCCTGGATAATATGATCAAATACTCTAATATCTGCCTAATCTATAAAATCATTCACAGTCTATCATCTCCACCACTAAGTCAGTTTATCTCCATCAGAACCACCAGCCACAGTAGAACTAGAGGAGCAGCACGAAGAGACTGCATCATCCCCCTCACGAAAAGTTCCTTTGGGCAAACAGCTTTTTCTGTTCGTGCTGCCTCGGATTGGAACCTTACACCCATAAACATCAGGTCCGCTAACACTTGCAAACCAGATATGTGAACATTGACTTTATCCGGGGCGGCAGTAGCTCAGTTGGTAGAGCGTTTGTCTAGTGATCCAGGGGTTGGCGGTACTGCTTGGTCTGCTGCTCCCGCGACCCAGGAAATGGAAAAGCCGAAGAAGATGAATGAATGAACGAATGACTTTATCCGCTGTCGCTGCCCCCTGCTGGCCTCTTGCCCTGTGTCTGTGTGCGATTGTCATGTGTGTATGAGTGGTGTTTGTAGCTGAATGATTGTTGTGAGTCTGCCATCTTATTAATACTGTATATATATTTCAACTGTTTTATATGTATTTATTGTATTGTAATTTTTATTCTTGTTTTTTAAGTGGACAGTATCTGCTGTCAAGGGACTACAGATGAAAAATAGCCTTTGGCTAATTGGCATATTTACAGAAATGTTGATTAATATGTACTGTCCCTGAAATAAATAAATAAATAAATAAATAAATAAATAAATAAATAAAAATACTGGTTTATTATTAATTACAAAAACATTGGTCATGAATTCCCATTTATTCGCTCTAACTTTGGTGTTTTGGTTCTCAAGATGATTATCTAATCCTAAGAGAGAGGCTCTGATCTGAATGGTCACTACCTAAACTCCACCACCTACAGACAGTCATGAGTCAGTGCTAGTGCAGCCTCTGCAGCTCAGTGAGGGAATTCTAGAGGTTTTGAGCTTTCACATGAGGCATGGTCTGTCCATATCCTGAGAAAACTCTAAATGCAAGTTAAGGCTCTGGCAAACTAGATTCAGTGGTGGTCGGTTCTCACACTTCTCAGTAAATATTGAACTTAAAGGTGCAATATATAATTTTTCGGTTGGGGGTCCGTCACTTGCTTGTTTTTATGCAAATGTTGTTGCTCTGCCTGGAAAGTTCCACAGTATGACATTAAACAGCTCTACCTTACATTTATTAAATTGCATGTGGTTTTATTGCTCAAAAATACCTAGAAAAACAGGCAGCCTGACAAGACAGATCTCTATAGATCTGACCTGTAACTTGGTCTGGTCTTCATGAAGATAGAAAAGTTTAACACCATATTGTGAAACAGTCCAGACAAAGCAATATCATCTCCATGGAGAAAAGCATTTGATGGACCCTCCACCAGCAAAGTTGCACAATCTAAAGCTGCCATGTACACATTTGTTAAGTCCGAGTTCAAATTTCATTCCTTGGTCTTTCAAACTAGAGCACACAAACCAAATACTAGCTGCCCTAACAATAAATCAAACCTCCCAAATCATGTTTTACACCGCACACAACCCAATCTTTCCCACCTCTCTCACACCACGCTGTGTCCTGCTATAAGTCAATTACACATGCATACGATCTTCTCATGTACACCTCCTATCACAGCGTCTAAGGTGACACTTATTATGGCTCACAAATTAACTTGGGCAAATGGCTTAAAATGGCCCATCAGAGGAACCAAGCAGGCCTTTGCGCTGGCCACACGGCTCTCCGCCTCGCCTCATACTCCCAGTGGTAATGCGATCTGTCACAGTGCTGCTAATAGACTTCTGTACGCTGTCATGTGGCTTTAACGCTTATCAGGCCTGTGCTGGTGATGTGCCCCCCTGTCTGCTCCAATTATGTCTGTGCATGTCACAAAGCGGGGCCCAGAATGGAGGGAGAAGGAGAGGAGAGGATAGTCAAACTTTACTTTGGATTACTTTCTTATTTTAAGGTCCTATATTACACAATGGATTACTGTGAGGTTTAATATATGTTATAATCTCATCAAAAACATACCCGGAGCTGTGTTTTGTTTCATTGACACATTTTGCGTAATCTTGCATTATTAGTCTGTCTACATCTCCAAAACTCAAAATGCTCCGTTCCACCTGGTGATGTAATGAAGCAGTACTTTTCAATATAACACCTACCCTTTAGTTCAGTACAGATTGGCACTTCCAGGTCTGAAATAATCCAAATGATTCTAGTGAAGGTATATGGAGTTTAAAAAACACAGAAGAGCACTTCCTGTATTACCACATGACATCACAGGGTGGAACAGAGTGTCTTCTGTTGAGAGAATATTACAGCCTAAATATGCAGTATGTTTGTGTTAAATGTGTTAGATGTGTGTGAGTGAATGAAACAAAGCACAACTCCAGGTATGTTTTTGATGAGGAAACAACATTATAACATAGATCAGAAAATAGTGTAATATGGGTCCTTTAAAGTCAAATCTAAGTATATTAGAAGTTGAAATGTACAGTGCTATCTACCAGAATTGCTATAATTTAAAGGTCCCATGGCATGAAATTTTCACTTTCTGAGGTTTTTGAACGTTAATGTGAGCTCCCCTACCCTGTTTAGCCCCCCCCATGGTTAAAAGTTGCGAAATGTCTAAACTGAGCATTTGCGATCCTTTTCTGCGTTACAAAAAATCGGAGCTCAAACGGGCGATTTTTCTGTAAATCTGTAAATCACGCCCAGAGAGTTTGGACTCTGAGTGCGCTAGGCAATGCGAAATGCGTTTTTTTATTTGCCTGGAGGCACGTCCGAGTGTTTCTAGGCTCGGAAGTCCTTTATCTGAGCCTCTGGACCTTTGAACAGAAGTGGTTTAATTTTATTTTCTGTGGAAATGTGTTTATTTTTCAATGGAACGCTTCAAATCTCCCCCCCGTGCAAAAACACGGAAATGGATCAGAGGGCACAGCTGACAGCCGAGAGCGGAGAGTTTGGCCACGCCCCCACCCTCTACTATTGGCCAGCTCTTTTCTCCTCATTTGCATTCAAGCAACAACGCCCATTAGGATCTGTTCTGAGGGAGAAAAAATACTCTTTCTCATATTATCTCTCTTTCTCATGCACTGAGTGTTGATTTTGAAGAAGGATTCATTTACAGTATTAGGGAACCATTAAGGAGCCATATAAAAGCATCAAGAAGTACCATGTCATGGGATCTTTAAGGTTTTTAAGTTTTTTTTTTTTTTTGTAAGTATTAGTTAGTGTTAACGGTGACTGGAAGTTGGTGAGACATACACACTGATAATTCTATGTTATGCTATATTATTACTTCTTATTTATATATTTTATTACATTTTTACAAGTGTCTCCTGTTTGATGAATGAGGTATAAAAACAGCTAAAAATTGGACCCAGAGGTGACATAATCAATTAAAATAAGGTATAAAAACAGCTAAAAATTGGACCCAGAGGTGACATAATCAATTAAAAGGCCCATACTATGTAGCATTTCAAACAAAGGAATAGTATTTCCACGGAAACAAAAGTTACATCGTGTACCTTTAAGTGTCACTAGTAACAAGATCATAGTGATGTGTGACAAATAATCTTAATAATGTAAAAATGTTTTGTGCTTTTCAAATTCACTTTAAAGACTTGTACATTATTTATTCACTCTACAGCTGCTAATCTGCTCCATCAGACCCTTGAAATATTGACAACACCCACTCACACCCCACTGACAAGGTGTGTGAAGTGTCTTGCCAAAGGAAACAACAACAGCAGGCTGTAGCTGGAACTGAACCACCAACCTTTAGAGGAGTGAATACTCTTTTTTTATCATCACTTTGTCATGTGACACCCAAATCTGTTCTGTTTCTAAAGATGACCGGTCTGACTTTACAAAATTAAAACTAAACAAACAAATAACTACAAATCTAAAAAGTGTTTAGATGAAGATGTTTATAACTCATTTCAAAACATACTTTCCAGTTTTCCAGCTTTCTGGAGTTACACAGCCATCCTCTGTCTCCAGGCATCTATACTGCATATTGATTAATTTTTTTTTATGCTGGATGCCCTTCGTTTACAAAACAACTCGGCTCCAATGCACTATACGTTATCTCCTATAGCCATTTTTACATATATATACATTTTGTGCTCTAAGCCAGGGTTGACCAGGACGCCTTCGCCCAGCCAGAGCAGCCGTCCCTGGGACTGGACTGTGGGTGGACGCTCTCGCCTGAAGCCTGGGAGGTCACGACACCCCAAGCCCATGCTGAGTGACAGTACGGCTACTTCGATGTCCGCCTTTCACGTGGGAATCACAGCTTGCGGCGTTCCAGACTCAGAATCAGCTTGTGGGAAAACTGTATTATAACTTCTGAGGTCCCTTTGTGCTTGGGCTAAAGTAAACTTCACTTCGGAGTTTATTAGTTCAGATAACATTTTTTTGTCCCAAGAAGCGCACAGCTGTGTTTTTGCAATACAAGCCTGTGAGGTCGCACACTAAAAATAGCTCCTTCCAGCGATTGTACACCACTTCCAATATTCCTCCTTTTGTTTTCGTTGAATTCTTGCTACTAAATTAATGAGCCCGCTCTTAATTCGCCATGACAACAGGACAGGACGAGAGCTGCGTATTAGCGGTGACATTTAGCGAAGCGGTGACGCTTCAAAGCTACTTCTTCCCAGCTTTTGTTTGACAGTGAAGGCATCAGTCGTGTCACGCATGGCTCTTTGCTGTCTCAAACGGTTGGCGTCACTAATCAGTGTGCTAGCATCTGAAACGTCTCCCCCATGCGCCATACGTAGCTCAAAGACCACCTTACCTATGGAACAGCAGGGGAGCGAGGACACGTGGAGCACTTTCTCAACAGTCTTGTGAAGAAGTTTGCGCTCTTATTACTCAAGGGGGGGTCCAACTGTTTTTCCGAGCGGTCCCATGGGTGTCTTTTCCAGTTTTAACGAGACCGCCCGGACCCTCTCTCTCTTTAAAACATGGGAGTAATGAGTCCGTGTTGGCAGAGGGAGCCGGGGAGATGTGCTGTTCTAGAAAGGGAAGGTCACAGAGAGGAGTTTTATTTTTGGAAACTGTCTCCAGCTCTTCCGAACCAAACAAAGCTTCAAGGGATGCACTAAAGTCCAGCTGCTGCCGGTGCGTGGACTGCCTTTGCCGGGGTGTGGTTGGACTTGCTGGTTTGTTTGCCTGGGGATGTAATAGGTTTGAATGGGAGATGGAGGGATGTTCAAAAGAAGGTGGCAGAGTGGTTACTGAGCAAAGTTAAGAGTTGTAATAGTAATGGATCAAACATGGGTAGAATTGGACAAGCTTATCTATGTGTTGGCAGAGGTGGGTAGAGAAAATATTCAAGTAAGAGTAAAAAAGCATACTACTCAATGACTACTCAATAGGCCTGTCACAATAACAAATTATGAAGTGTGATACATTGCTGAAGAAAATTATGATGATGAAATACTGATACAAAAACTTTAAAGGTCCAATATTACACAAAATGGAGTCTTGTGAGCTTTAAGACATGTTTGAGGAATCGTTAATTATTAGTCTGTCTACATTATCAAAGCTCAAATTGCTCTGTTCCACCTTGTGATATCATGAAGCAGTAGTCTGCACGTTAACAGCCATCCATCCATCCATCCATTTTCTTCCGCTTATCCGGGGCCGGGTCGCGGGGGCAACAGTCTAAGCAGGGACGCTCAGACCTCCTTCACCCCGGACACTTCCTCCAGCTCCTCCGGGGGGACCCCAAAGCGTTCCCAGGCCAGCCGGGACATATAGTCCCGCCAGCGCGTCCTGGGTCTTCCCCGGGGCCTCCTCCCGGTGGGACATGCCCGGAACACCTCCCGAGGGAGGCGTCCAGGAGGCATCCGAAACAGATGCCCGAGCCACCTCAGCTGGCTCCTCTCGACGTGGAGAAGCAGCGGCTCTACTCCGAGCTCCTCCCACGTGACTGAGCTCCTCACCCTATCTCTAAGGGTGCACCCAGCCACTCTACGGAGGAAACTCATTTCGGCCGCTTGTATTCGCGATCTCGTCCTTTCGGTCATTACCCAAAGCATAGGTGAGAGTAGAAACGTAGATTGACCGGTAAATTGAGAGCTTCGCCTTTCGGCTCAGCTCTCTCTTCACCACAACGGTCCGGTATGTTAACAGCTATTTTACTTTTTGTTCAGTAGAGGCAATTCCAGGGCTGAAATTATCCAAATGTTTCTAGTGAAGATGTGTGACATTTGAAAACACAGTGGAGTACTTCCTGTATTACCACATGACATCACAAGGTGGAACAGTGTTTTCAGTTTGAGAAGACAGGGTTTATTTGCTACTTCAAGTATGTTTGTGATGAGGAAACAAATAACATAGATCAGAAAACAGTGTAATATGGGCCCTTTAAAAACAAAGAGCCATACATCATTATGCTGCAGTCTTGGTGCGCGGCTCCCATTAGTTTAGTGTGACTGGGGTGTCTGCGGAGGTCAGACTTTTCAACAGTTAGCGCAGTGGCAGATGGCATCTCCGTAAGATTTAGTAACACATGTCAAGGCATGCTCCCCAAAGGGACCACCCAGCTCATTTATAGCATCAACTTCAATCTCATCTGGAACGGAGAGGTGACTACAACGCACCATCACTACGAGCTATAGGAAAAACTAACAGGAGGAAGTATGATTTCTACTGCTAATTAAACACAGACCGTCAATGCAAAGACGTAGAGGTGTTTAGGGATGAATGCCGCTGTCTGAATTTGCCACTGCTCTGATGTTCGTGCAAGTTTTTCAAGTGTTCGAAAAGTAAAGAAAAGTGGTGGGCAATTACTGTACCTGTCAAAGAAAAACTATGAGAATGCTATATAGAGTAATATTGTACAGTACTAGCAGTACAGCCCTTTATTTTTGGGAAGCAAAAATAATCTGGTGCCCACCTCAAAGTCAGTTGTTGACTTTGAGATTGAACCCATCACGAGCAGTAGAAGATGGGTGACATTGTCCATCAAATATACTTCTGAACAAATATATTCTAAGTTCTTCTCACTCAGTCTGTCAAAGTTTCAGGCTATCAAAAGTAATGGAACTAAATGATTGTATAGAGCGGTACATCAAAAAATGACTGTTACCATGGAAATTCACCATGTCTGTGGCAGGAGTGCAAAACTCATAGAGCTATATGAGCCAAAACAATTTTACGAACAATACAGTAAACTGCTGGGTCATGTAAGGGTTAAGGGTTAAAGACCAACTTCTTTGGTCTGTTATTGCTTTGCCTGGGATGTTAAAACGTATAGCATTAAACAGCTATCTAGCATTTTTCTGTTACATGTCTTTTAACTGAAAAAAATTCATGTTACTTGGATTACCTCTTCACAGATCTGACCTCTAACTTGGCCCAGTAATCTCTCTACAGTGATACATAAGTTTACTGTCATACTGTAGTAAAACAATCCAGCCCAAAGCAATAACATCTCCATAAGAGCAGTTGGTGGACCTACCTGTTACACAGTGGACATTTAAGCAACAAGGAGCAGTGCATTACACTGTTTTAACACACATCATCTGCTCTACCTTTTGAAATCAAGACATTTCAACTTTCACCCAGAAGCAACGTTCAATTTGATGGTACTTATTTGAGACATTAGGATTTAAGATCACCCATCAAACTGATTGAGAGGAAATATCTGCTCAGATTTCTACCTCTGAAACCTTTTCTACCTTGGACCACTCCTTCCTGGACGAATGAGAGATTACACTGTGCTATCCTTGTTCTTTATTGACTGAGAGGTTGTAGCCATTGTTTGTTATTGGATGAGCTGTGAAATGTATTTGACCAAATAAACTTTTGTCCAGTTGAAAAATTGAATTTCTCCTTTTGCCATAGATTCTACCTGGACGACTGAGGGATTCTATACACCTACCAGTAGCTTAGTTGGTAGTAATGCTTGTCCACTGATGAGAATTTTGGCAGTTTGAGTCCCGCCCTTGACATAAACATCATTGGTAAAGCAGTCAGATCCACAGACCCACATGCTGGAAGTGTAATTCCAGCTCCCACAGATGAATGCTGTCCATGGGCAAGCTACTTATCCCACCTTGCCCCTAGTGTGTGCGTGTGCTGGTGTATGAATGTGTGTGTGAATGAGTGAGTGGTTCCTTGATGCTTTGAGGGAATTGAAGGTGGAAATGTGCTATATGTGACCATGACCATTTACAAATGTTTGAGAAACAATTGTCCCTCAGGTATCTCTTTGGTTCCCTTAACATTTAGCAAAAATATTGGTTATTTTCAAAGTAATCATTAAAGAACCACAGGCTAACACAATATTTCCTTTGTTTGGTAGGATATGTTTAAGTTGTTATGAGAGTCTAACACAAAGTATTCTTAGTGGATTTATCCTGGAGTCTGCCTTTCCTCAGGGCTTTCACAGCTGAATATGGAACAGAAGACTTGTAACTCCTCTGACATTTCAACACAACTGTGGAGATATACATCGTTTTATCCATCTACATCTATGGAGTAAACAACCTGAGAGATCTATGCATTTTTGATGACTTATCTTACATCAGGAGTGGGACAGATCTTAGATGTGCTCACAGAGAAGAGCTTACTTTGCATGGCTGACTCCACTTTTACCCATCTTATAGTTGTTTCCCTTCTCATGTATCAACTCAAAAATCCATGCATGTTTGAGTAATCTTCATTTTCCTGTATTTAAAGATCCCATGACATGGTACTTCTTGATGCGTTTATATGGCTCCTTAATGGTTCCCTAATACTGTAAATGAATCCTTCTTCAAAATCAACACTCAGTGCATGAGAAACAGAGATAAGATGAGAAAGAGTATTTTTTCTCTCTCTGAACAGGCTATTCTGGGCGTTGTTGCTTGAATGCAAATGAGGAGAAAAGAGCTGGCCTATAGTAGAGGGTGGGGGTGTGGCCAAACTCTCCGCTCTCCGCTCTAAGCTCTCAGCTGATCCATTTCCGTGTTTTTGCACGGGGAGTGCAGTACAGAGACGCTGAGTACAGACAGACGGGGGTGGAACTGCATGTGCATTTCTTTTTTCGATCTGACGTCAACAAGGTGCCTTGTTCAAAATCACCCGTTTGAACTCCAATTTTTTCTAACGCAGAAAAGGATCACAAATGCTCAGTTTAGACATTTCGCAACTTTTAACCATGGGGGGGGGGGGCTAAACAGGGTAGGGGAGCTCACATTAACGTTCAAAAACCTCAGAAAGTGAAAATTTCATGCCATGGGACCTTTAAGACATCATTGCTCTGATGTAGCCCCATTTTCACCACCACCAGTACCTGCCCACTGCTCTGTAATGACTTTGTCCAAATTTATTTTATTAATCATGAAACATGTAAGATTCTTTTCATTTATCTTTCTGCATTCTCACCCACAGCAGCTGGTGCAACATATAAACTGAATCAGGATAGAATATAATCAATGAGGATTACCAAGGAAACCAAGCTCGTAACCAAAGAAACACTGGCAATCTTCTGGCTTTGTTCACACAAGCCTTTCCTTCCATGTTTGTGGTAATTTTACTAGGTCCTTACACATGACCCTCTTCTGACAAAACTATAGTTTGCATAGATGGACAAAGCTACCCGCTAGTTATCACATTCCAAATAGGAAGTGAGCATGGGCATGACTTGGGTCCATTTCACTTTTAATTGAAGAACTGTCCCTCTCTCTGTAACTGCTGTTGTCAAGTTTGTCATTCTGGCCTTAAAATTTTTAACCCACTCTACATGATCCTGGAGTTTTTGCCCATAAATCAAGGTATGAACATTAATACCAGACCTTCATAACCCACGTTCTTTCCTAGAAGTCTGCTCCTGCTAGCGTTAGCAACAGATTTGATTGACAGCTATGGGACGCTATAGGTGGCGTCAAGCTCCCTCATTCCATTTCTATTTACCCTCTATGGGCAAAATACAGCTAAATTCCCTGAACTAATCCACTTATAACAATATCTAACTTCTCCTAACATGGTGCTCAAAGATCTGATGAGTGAGTGGACTCCTGATAGTATTGGTCATGTCTTAAATGAGCAGATAATGAGTACTGGTGTAGTATGGCATGGTCAGTAATCTGCTCACATAAAGCACTGACCACTCACTTGGACCTAATGGCTTTAAGCTGCTCTGCCCGGCGGCCTCCTGCTCCTCCTCCTCTGCTTCCCTCTCTCTGCTTTCCCCTCCATCGATCAATTAAAGTGACCGGAACATTTAAGAGGCCATCGATAAACAGTCCCCTCTGACCAGTAGATACCTGTGGACATGTGTGATAGCTTCATGAGTGCAGTTATTTGTGCTGAGTCAATTCAGCTCAATGTTACATACGCAAGTTTAAATATAGACATGCTAGCTACATTTCAACCGTCTTTAAATTTTGAACACTGGATCAGATAAAACCAATACCAGAATTAAAATGTTTATGTAGAACAAAAAAAACAACAACAATGCAGACTTGCATTTGATCTGTGATGAGAAGACTACTTTGAAAATGTATTCAGTTATAAAATACTCCTGCATTAAAATGTACTATTTTGTAACGTATTCCTTTACACTGTCCAATAATAGAGCTATATTGTGAATACGTAGAATACTGTTACGTCAAATTGCACTAAAATTATAATGTAAAAATGCAACATAGGATTAGAACACCTTTATGTTTGTTTCACCATTTATTACTCATTTATTTATCACTAATTGGAGAAGGAAACATCACAAATATTTTCCTCACTTCTTATGTGCAGTTTGAAGCCTATAGTACATGATCCAACACTATGGTAAATACTCACATTTTTATATAGCACTTTTCCACCTTCAAGGCACAAGGTGCTTTACAACAAAGAACCACTCACCCATTCACATATACACCAGTGTACGCAGCCACGTTAAGTGTCCAAGGACAAGAACACTTGGGCAAGAGGGTCTGACCGCTCAACTGCTGTTTTATGTCGAGAGTGGGATTCGAACTGTCAAACGCTCTACAAATTTTATATTAAGAATACATACATATGTACAGTGAACCCTCGCTGTATCGCGGTTCACTGTTCGCGGCCTCGCTGTTTCGCGGATTTTTGTTTCCATTTTTTTTTTTTTTTTTTTTCAATTTTTTTTATAGTGTAACTTTTTTTTTACAGTGTAACATTCTGTCCTGCGCCCTGATTAGCTAAGAGACTAGACCAGGACTAAACCAGGTCTAAAGCAGGTCTAAACCAGGACTAAACCAGGTCTAAACCAGGACTAAACCAGGTCTAGACCAGGGATGGTAGGGACAGAGTCTCTGATGTCCTTCACGAGAGCGCCTGGGTGACAGGAGGTGTGGCCTTTGTTTACTTGCACGAGCCATGGAAGAGACTGAGTGCGAGCCGGACCATGGAAGAGCCAAGAATCAACATGGACGGGCCGGGGGAGCCGCAGCGGGGAGAGCCGCATTCGAGGGAGCCGCAGCGGGGGGAGGACACTCGCGCGCACAGAGGAGACAGTGGCTCTTCCCCGTCACGCCGAGAGGACGAACCCGACCCCGTCCTAGAGAGCTGTGGAGTATTGGCAACGCATTGATAGCGGTCTGATTTTGGACCCGGGGTGAAATGCAACCAACTCTTGTGAGCGCAGGTTGGTCTTACCTGGTCTTGTGGTGAGGACTGGTGCTCAGAGGCGTCTGTTTGGCACTGTTAGCATTGGCTTGAGTCTTGCCCAAAATGATATCCAGGTCGCTTTCCACTCGACTTTCGCACATGGCATGGATATGTGGTACCAAAACAAACACACGTGTCCGCGCGCACGTGTCCGTGCGCACGTGTCCGCGTGTCACGTGCCCCCCCCCCCACTATTAATATATTTTAATGAAAATCTACAAAAGTTTGAGTGTTTAAACAAGAGAAAAATGTGAGAAAATGTTAATACCAGTCTCAGAAAGGTGTATAATGTGTCTGGTGAAGCGTTTTCAGCCTTAAAACATGTAGAATAATTGTAAAATATAAAATTGTCCTACTTCGCGGATTTCACTGATTGCGGGCTATTTCTGGAACCTAACCCCCGCGATAAACAAGGGTTCACTGTATTCTAAAATGTATACACACATATACATTTTCAGTACATGTATTCAGTTACTTTCCAACCCTGCAGATCATGTCCAGATCTTAAGCTAGTCTTGGTCTGCACTACCTTGAACTATTGTGCATGTTTTGGATTGTTAGGGGAAACCAGAGTACCTGGAAGAAACCTTTCTAGACACAAAGAGAACATGCAAACTCCACAGAGACATGCCCCCCTTGGACCGAGTACCAAACCATGGATCTTTTTGTGGTGACACTGATAACCACTTACACCCTATACTGCTTCTCAGCCATCAACAACAACAGTATTACTTTGTGCACAGCAGCAAAACCAATCTGTCCCCTCAACCTCTCCACCTCTCCACATTCTTCACAACACTATGACCAGTGCCCAAGCATGGGGGATTTTCTTCTTAAAACAAAAACCCATCTTTCTCCCTTCGTCACACTGCATGGTAACATCACTACTTCTCCAGATCAAAGCAACATAGTTTATCCATTCAAAATAACTTACAATTCCTTACAGCACATTCATGAATGAGAGCAGGTTGGATGTATGACTTGCTTTGAGGCCTCTGAGAAGGCTTTAGATGCGACAGCAACATACACACATGGACAAAATTGTTGGATCCATCAGTTAATGAAAGAAAAACTCACAATGGTCACAGAAATAACTTGAATCTGACAAAAGTAATAATAAAATATAGCTGCAAGCAGCAATGTGGGGCAAAGCACCAAAGGTGCATGTAGGCATCAGCATGTAGGCCGCATGCAGGGTCTGACAGGGTCTAACAGAGTCTGACAGGGTCTAACAGGGTAGTTAGACCCTGTCAGACTCAAAAACAGGGTTTAACAGGGTCTAACAAGGTTTAACAGGGTCTGACAGGGTCTAACAGAGTGTGACAGGGTCTAACAAGGTCTGACAGGGTCTGACAGGGTCTAACAGAGTCTGACAGGGTCTAACAGAGTCTGACAGGGTCTAACAGGGTCTGACAGGGTCTAACAGAATCTGACAGGGTCTAACAGGGCGTAACAGAGTCTGACAGTTTTCATAAACTATAATAACCTTGTTGCAGGTGCTGGGGTTTAGACAGGGTTTAACAGGGTCTAACAGGGTTTAACAGGGTAGTTAGACCCTGTCAGACTCCGAAACAGGGTTTAACAGGGTCTAACAAGGTTTGACAGGGTCTGACAGGGTCTAACAGAGTCTGACAGGGTCTAACAAGGTCTGACAGGATCTAACAGAGTCTGACAGGGTCTAACAGGGTCTGACAGGGTCTAACAGAATCTGACCCTGACAGGGTCTAACAGAGTCTGACAGGGTCTAACAGAGTCTAACAGGTTTAACAGATCAAAGACACATCAAAGACAGATCGGTTGCTAGGTGTGTTGCTAGGCAATTCCTGAAAATTCCTGCAACTTTGACCTACTGGTGGCACTAGACGGTTGGGGCTGGGGGCCTATAAATTGCTGTGGGTAATGAGGAGACTGGCTGGAATGTGCATGCAAAATTTCACAACTTTTTACCAGACGGTTCTAGGGGTTGCCATAGACTCCCATGTTTAGGAGAATATTGTATAATAATAAGAATCAGGAGACCAGAACATCAAAGGAAAGATCAAAGGGTTGCTAGGCAATGTCGCTAGGCAACGCAGTACAAACACTTTTTTTTAATCTTTTAATATTACAAGGTACACAATAATACACACTTCAGGTACATAATAGTACATATTTCATCATCACCACAATAACATTCACAAAGCACTCAGAAGACACATCGGGGGATGCGGGTACGGGAATAAACACCACTGGGCACAAGGGCTAAGAGAAACAGGGGGAATGTAGAGGACCAAAGGGATTGCCCCAGGTGAAGAAAGAGGCCTGGGGGAGAGCAAGGGTGATGCAGTGCAAACACTTTATTTTTTTATTTTTTTTAATTTTTTCCCCAGAAATTTTATTACCACAAGGTACATATATTCGCAAAGCACTCAGAAGACACATCGGGGGATGTGGGTACGGGGATAAGCACCACCGGGCATTTGGGCTGAGAGGAACAGGGAAAGTGCAGAGGACCAAGGGGCTTGCCCCAGGTGAAGAAAGGGGCCTGGGGGAGAGCAAGGGTGACACAGCGCTCAGGGAAGGCCTAGGCGCCAGGGACCAGGGGGAACAGCGGAGGGGGGTAGGGGTCAGAAGTCCAACCGAGGGAAACCGACTCAGGAGATGGAGAAAAGCGTATTGTCTGGGATGAAGGTGTTGCGAAACTCCGTTTCTCTTGCGTCGTGGAGACGGCGGACGTGGGCGTGAAGGAGCGCTGTGAAGAGGGGCCAGTGCTCCGCTGCGTGGCCGTCGTGGAGGCGGCGGTTCCGTGCCGCGAAGATCGAATATCTGGCCACAGACAGGACAAGGCGGGCGGCATCCCAGTTGACTATGGGAGCATCCGGCCCCCGAGGTTGCTGCTGGGCAGGGCCGAAGAGGCAGAACCAGAGTCCAGGGTCATCGAGTCCATGGGCCGCCGGTGGTAGGAGCCTCAACGCCAGCCTCCGAGCGAGAAGGTCCAGTAACCGGGTCCAGAACCGCTGCACGGCAGGGCACCGGGCGGCCAGATGGAGGAGGTCTTCAGGCGCCTCACCGCATACTGGACAGTCACAGCCGTACCTGTCAGGGTGTATTGCGTGCAACCTGGTGCAGGTGTAAATGATCCCATGTCTCAACTTAAAGTCAAAATTACTGACTTGGGGCGGGGTGTACCAATTATATATGTGAGCCCAGATGGAGGCAGTGGTGCCTAGCACCTTCGGTGCTTGGCCCCAATAAAAATTCTATGAAATTTAACCAATGAAAGTTAGACATTGCTTTTCAACCATGCTTCAACAGAATTATATATACACTCACCGGCCACTTTATTAGGTACACCTGTCCAACTGCTCGTTAACACTTGATTTCTAATCAGCCAATCACATGGCGGCAACTCAGTGCATTTAGGCATGTAGACATGGTCAAGACAATCTCCTGCAGTTCAAACCGAGCATCAGTATGGGGAAGAAAGGTGATTTGAGTGACTTTGAACGTGGCATGGTTGTTGGTGCCAGAAGGGCTGGTCTGAGTATTTCAGAAACTGCTGATCTACTGGGATTTTCACGTACAACCATCTCTAGGGTTTACAGAGAATGGTCCGAAAAAGAAAAAATATCCAGTGAGCGGCAGTTCTGTGGGCGGAAATGCCTTGTTGATGCCAGAGGTCAGAGGAGAATGGCCAGACTGGTTCGAGCTGATAGAAAGGCAACAGTGACTCAAATAACCACCCGTTACAACCAAGGTAGGCAGAAGAGCATCTCTGAACGCACAGTACGTCGAACTTTGAGGCAGATGGGCTACAGCAGCAGAAGACCACGCCGGGTGCCACTCCTTTCAGCTAAGAACAGGAAACTGAGGCTACAATTTGCACAAGCTCATCGAAATTGGACAATAGAAGATTGGAAAAACGTTGCCTGGTCTGATGAGTCTCGATTTCTGCTGCGACATTCGGATGGTAGGGCCAGAATTTGGCGTCAACAACATGAAAGCATGGATCCATCCTGCCTTGTATCAACGGTTCAGGCTGGTGGTGGTGGTGTAATGGTGTGGGGAATATTTTCTTGGCACTCTTTGGGCCCCTTGGTACCAATTGAGCATCGTTGCAATGCCACAGCCTACCTGAGTATTGTTGCTGACCATGTCCATCCCTTTATGACCCCAATGTACCCAACTTCTGATGGCTACTTTCAGCAGGATAATGCGCCATGTCATAAAGCTGGAATCATCTCAGACTGGTTTCTTGAACATGACAATGAGTTCACTGTACTCAAATGGCCTCCACAGTCACCAGATCTCAATCCAATAGAGCATCTTTGGGATGTGGTGGAACGGGAGATTCGCATCATGGATGTGCAGCCGACAAATCTGCGCCAACTGTGTGATGCCATCATGTCAATATGGACTAAAATCTCTGAAGAATGCTTCCAGCACCTTGTTGAATCTATGCCACGAAGAATTGAGGCAGTTCTGAAGGCAAAAGGGGGGTCCAACCTGTTACTAGCATGGTGTACCTAATAAAGTGGCCAGTGAGTGTATATAAAAAAAAAAATACACTCATGATACAGGCCTGGACAAAAATGATGGTACCCTTAACTTAATATTTTGTTGCACAACCTTTTGAGGCAATCACTGCAATCAAACGATTCCTGCAACTGTCAATGAGACTTCTGTGCCTCTCATTCTCCTGTTGCAAGACCCATGACCTGCAAGTGAGACCAAGCTTTCTGACACTGGCCAGCACATTTCTGTCTAGAATCCCTTGATAGTCTTGAGATTTCATTGTACCAGCACTGCAGCAAAGCAGCCCCAGAACATAACAGAGCCTCCTCCATGTTTCACAGTAGGGACAGTGATCTTTTCTTGATGTGCTTCATTTTTCTGTCTGTGAACATAGAGCTGATGTGCCTTGCCAAAAAGTTCCATTTTTGTCTCATCTGTCCAAAGGACATTCTCCCAGAAGCTGTGGATGTAGTTTGGCAAATTCCAATCTGGCTTTTTTATGATTTGTTTTCAACAATGGTGTCCTCCTTGGTTGTTTCCCATTAAGTCCACTTTGGCTCAAAAAACAACAGATGGTGCAATCTGACACTGATGTTCCTTGAGCTTGAAGTTCACCTTTAATCTATTTAGATGTTTTTCTGTGCTCTTTTGTTGCCATTCGTATTATCCGTCTCTTTGATTTGTCATCAATTTTCCTCCTGCAGCCACGTCCAGGGAGGTTGGCTACAGTCCCATGGATCTTAAATTTCTAAATAATATGTGCAACTGTAGTCACAGGAACGTCAAGCTGCTTGGAGATGGTCTTATAACCTTTACCTTTAACATGCTTGTCTATAATTTTCTTTCTAATCTCCTGAGACAGCTCTTTTCTCTGGTCGATGTTGAGTGTGGTACACACCATGTCACCAAACAGCACATTCACTGTGGCCCACTGAATGATTACAAGATTGTAGACACCTCTGATGCTAATTAGTGGACACACCTTGGATTAACATGTCCCTTTGGTCACATTATTTTCAGTGTTCTATTGAAGCATGGTTGAAAAGCAATGTCTGAATTTCATTGGTTAAATTTCATATAATTTTTATTTATTATTACTTTTGTCAGTTTCAAGTTATTTCTGTGACTACTGTGAGTTTTTCTTTCATTAACCGAAGGGTACCAACAATTTTGTCCACATGCTTAAGCTTGTGTAGCTTAAGCATGTGTCACCAAGCTTAATTGTCAGTGTAGTTAAGTTTGTCTCCTATGATCTTTCTATCTCCAACAGAATGTTATATGTGTGTAAAATCCCTCAGTTGTCCAGGTAGAATCCAGGTAGAATGCTACACTATATTGCCAAAAGTATTCGCTCACCTGCCTTGACTCGCATATGAACTTAAGTGACATCCAATTCTTAATCCATATGGTTTAATATGACATCGGCCCACCCTTTGCAGCTATAACAGCTTCAGCTCTTCTGGGAAGGCTCTCCGCAAGGTTTAGGAGTGTGTTTATGGGAATTTTTGACCACTCTTCCAGAAGCGCATTTGTGATGTTGGATGAAAAGGCCTGACTTTCAGTCTGCACTCTAATTCATCCCAAAGGTGTTCTATCAGGTTGAGGTCAGGACTCTGTGCAGGCCAGTCAAGTTCATCCACACCAAACTCTCTCATCCATGACTTTATGGACCTTGCTTTGTGCACTGGTAGACACAAACTGTTCCCACAAAGTTGGGAGCATGGAATTGTCCAGAATCTCTTGGTATGCTGAAGCATTCAGAGTTCCTTTCACTGAAACTAAGGGGCCAAGCCCAGCTCCCACAACCCCACACCATAATCCCCCCCTCCACCAAACTTTACACTTGGCAAAATGCAGTCAGACAAATACCGTTCTCCTGGCAACTGCCAAACCCAGACTTGTCCATCAGATTGCCAGATGGAGAAGTGCGATTTGTCACTCCAGAGAACGCGTCTCCGCTCTGCTCTGCTGAGTCCACTGGTGTTTTACACCACTGCATCGGATGCTTTGGTGATGTATGGCTTGGATGCAGCTGCTCGGCCATGGAAACCCAATCCATGAAGATCTCTACGCACTGTTCTTGAGATAATTTGAAGGCCACATGAAGTTTGGAGGTTTGTAGCAACTGACTGCAGAAAGTTGGCAACCTCTGCGCATTATGCGCCTCAGCATCTGCTGACCCCGCCCCGTCAATTTACATGGCCTACCACTTTGTGGCTGAGTTGCTGTCATTCCCAATCACATCCACTTTGATATAACACCACTGACAGTTGACTGTGGAATATTTAGGAGCAAGGAAAGTTGACAACTGGACTTGTTGCATAGGTGGCATCACAGTACCATGCTGAAATTCACTGAGTTCCTGAGAGCCACCCATTTGTTTGTAGAAACAGTTTGCATGTTTAGGGGCTTGATTTTATACACCTGTGGCCATGGATTTCCAGTATTTGGATGGGTGAGTGAATACAAAAAGATATATTTTGGTATAGGAACTGTATAGCCTGTGTGCTTACTGTTAAAATGAGTTACTACAATCACACTGAAAATGGGGTTTCTGGTGCCTTAAAGGGCCCATATTACCCTATTTTATGATGTATGTTATAATGTTGTTTCCTTGTCAAAAACATACCTGGAGTTGTGTATTGTTTCATTCACGTTTCATTAACACTCAAACCTTGCATATTTAGGCTAAGTTCTTCTCTCAAACAGACAACACTTTGTTCCACTTTGTGATGTCATGTGTTAATACAAGAAGTGCTCTACTGTGCTTTTAAACTCACATCTTCATTAGAATCATTTGGGTCATTTCAGTCCTGGAATTTAGGTAAAAGGTCACTGTTAACCTGAAAACTACCGCTTCATGACATCACAAGATGGAGTCAAGCATTTTGAGTTTTGGAGATGTAGACAGACTAATAATGCAGGATGATTCAAACATGTGTGAATGAAAAAAAAAAAAGGTTTTTGATGTTTGTTTGATGTTGATGTTTGACTGTTGCCCCCGCGACCCGGCCCCGGATAAGCGGTAGAAAATGGATGGATGGATGGATGGATGTTTTTGATGTGACAACATTCTAACATGGCTAAATGCTCACAAGAGTCAATTTCACGTAATATAGGACCTTTAACTTGCAGATAGTGTACACATACAAGTTTTTCTCATTCTCTGTATTTCGACAGATCATGTCTCACGTGAAAGCTCAGAGCCTCCAGAATGTACTCAGTGAGCTGCAGACGCTGCACTAGCACTGATTAAACCAACTAGAATTCAGGATTGAAGTTCACTCATTTGAGGCCCTTTATATTTTCTGATTGGATAATCTTGTGGGAATTGGATGAAATCATTTCCACCCTATTTTTAGTGCACACCTCCTCAGCACGCCACATTACGATGTTGAATTGACAAGCTTTATAGCTACATACAACATAAATAAATCTTATCACACCTTATTACCACACTTTAAGTCACATTATTTGCATGTAAAAACATAATACTTTTATTGACGAGTTTACAGTAAGACCGCATGTAGTCGTCACCGTGGAGACATCTTATATCTGTGATGAAAGCGCCTGGGGTTTGTTTGCCATGCCGATGGCCTTTTTTTTTGTTTATCGATTTACACACACAGCAAATTCTGTTTGAGTGACAGAACACTGCAAAATGCCAAAGTTGGAGAGAGCTTTCAAGTGCAGCGAAATGGAGTATGCAAGACTGACACCGACTGATTTAGCAAATGTCAGGTAGTTATCTCGCGCTACAACAACCACAATCAGAATCGCCAAGATTTACTTTCAAGTGCCTGTTGAAAGAGCAGATATTAGAAAAAAACCCCACCATATTTCATCTACTTTTCCTGTTTGCCGTATAAAGATTTCTGTGCTGGTTTAATGATAGATGAAGCCTTGATATCCCAGTTTCCACAAATCACATGAGCAGGGGAAAATATCTGGTGAAAAACTTTGAGAAGCTAGCACAACAACAAGGCTTGCGGAGTCGGAGTGGACCTGTCAGCCGCTTGTCATAGTACAGTGATGCCGACAATTGATTCATGTGCAAATGCTAGCGCGCGGCGGATGCTAGTCAGACTACATAAACCTCACTGCTGCCTTCGCTGGAGTGACAGGATGCACTGAGTCAAGACAACAAAGCTGTCACAAGCAGCTGTCGGCGCTGACAATTATCACGTTTATTTATTGACAATGATCGGGCAGGGGCTGGCTGTGCGAAGACGTGCGCGCAGAGACAGGGACATCCTCCGCCGCAGACGCCGTGAGGACATGGATGCTGTGATGGGATGTTGTCAATCACAGAGGCTTTGAAAAGCTCCAGACACCCGGTACCAGGCACACAGGCTCCACTACAGGAGGTCTAACCATCAGGGAGGCATGTGTAGTGAACTAGGTCAGCATATACTACATTCTAAAAACAATATTCAAATGAATTCAAATATATTAAAATTTAAATGGTAAATGGTCATTTTTTTTTAGAATGTTTCCACTTTCTAGGCACTCAAAGCAAAGGAGCCACTCACCTAGTCACACGAACATACACCAGTGTACGCAGACACTGGGGGCACAGGTAGACACAGGTACCTTGCCCCTTGATACAATGACATTATTTATCTGTGGAAGCTAGAATCTCATTGCCAACCTCTGGGTTAGTGGATTTGACAGCTCTGACAATGATGTTCGATTTGAACCGTAAACCTTCGAATCAGTGGACAAACACTAAATCAGCTACTGTTGCTCAATTTACAAAAATAATTTACAATATTCATCTTTAAACTAGTGGAAATAAGTGATTTTTGACTCTGGCAGATAATTTTGCTTGCTTTTTGGAGATTTAGAAATCTCCAGTGTTGCCATAGTTACTTTGAAAAAGTAATCTGACTACTTCTTTAAAAAGTAACTTAGTTACGTTACTGACTACTTGCTTTTAAAAGTAACTAAGTTAGATTACTTTTAGTTACTTTCAGCAGAGGCTTATTAGAACTTTGTTAAAATGGGAATGCTTTTATAACAAAAAGTCCATATAATCGTTCAATAATTCAATAATACACAGGGTACATGTTATCACACACACACACCTTAGTCCTGGTTTAGTCCTGGTTTAGACCTGGTTTAGTCCTGGTTTAGTCCTGGTTTAGACCTGGTTTAGTCTTGGCTTAGTCTTGGTTTAGAGCTGGTTTAGTCTTGGTTTAGTCCTGGTTTAGTCCCAGTTTAATCCTGGTTTAGACCCGGTTTAGTCCTGGTTTAGTCTTGGTTTAGTCCTGGTTTAGACCTGGTTTAGTCCTAGTTTAGTGCCGAAATAGATGCAGAAATAATCTGATAATATGACTCACCCATAAGAACGCGGTCACTCCAGATGGTTTGCGTATAGACGTGTAAGTGCCTTTCAGGAGCTCCGGAGAAAAGGATATAATCCCGAATTTATCCCGTGTCCCGAGGCGAGAGTTCCTTCTTACGTAGCAATAACGTAGCAAGTTAAGGATTCTTCTTCTCTTGGAAATCCCGCATAAATATCACGCAGCTCGCTCACAGCTGATCGGCGAACAGGCGCAAACACAACAGAGCTAATTATGATTGGCGGGAGCGCGATCGGTGCGTAATTATACTGCAACATACATGTTTGGAAGCTGATCTGACTTTGGCGCCGCGGAGCCGAGATGACGTAACCTCGTAAGAAACGTGTAGCCAAAAAATAAGAATAAATAAATGTAACCTACGTTCCCCTGAAATGCAGAAATAGTAACGCACGGTGTATTAGATAAGTAACTGTAATCTGACTACTGGTTTTGAAATAGTAGTTGCGTTATATGTATACAGTGGTACCTCACCTTATGAAAGACCCTACATATGAAAAAGCCAAGTTACGAAAAATCCTTCACGTTAAATTTTGGTCTCTAGATACGAAAAAAAATTCAAGTTACGAAACGCGAAATCTCAAAAATTCGAATAATGCGCGCTCAGATGCACGCCCCGCTGTTATCCCCGCTCAAAAAGCACCTTTCTCGGCCTCTTAGCTCTAGCGCCGAACACGCAAGATTTTCAACAAAATGTATTAAATAGTGAAGCGTGGGGGGAGACACGACTCCGGAAGCAGCACGTAGACATGGACGCACCGCGCGAGGAGCACGGCACCGCGCGAGGAGCACGGCACCACGCGAGGAGCACGGCACCGCGCGAGGAGCACGCACCAGCACGCGTGCTCCAGCCGGTGCGAGGAGCATGCACCACGCGAGGAGCATCCCTAGTCCTGGTCTGCATGACCGGCACCGGGGCTGCGAGCACGAGATAGAACCGCAGGGCCCAGACCGCGTCCTCTCGAGCCCGAGCCACAAACCAGCCGCATGAAACCAGCTAAGAGCGGCACGTGGTAGTTTAATCCTGGTTTAGTCCAGGTCTAGACCTGGTCCAGTCCTGGTTTAGTCCAGGTCCAGTCCAGGTTTAGACCTGGTCTAGACCTGGTTTAGTTCTGGTCTAGACCTGGTTTAGTCCACGTTTAGTCCTGGTCTAGTCTCTTAGCCAATCAGGACGCAGAACCAATGTTACACTATAAAAAAAAATGTTACACTATAAAAAAACAAAACAAACTTTGAACGAATCAGGCCTTTTCCATTGAAATAGCTACTAAACTTACGAAAAATTCACGTTACGAAACCACTTCTGGAACGAATTAATTTCGTAAGGTGAGGTACTACTGTAGTTGTGTTTAGGGTTGCCAACCGTCCCTTGAAAAACGGAATTGTCCCGTATTCAGAAACAAAAGTACTCGTCTTGTATTAAACTTCTACCGGTGTGCGGGCCGCGCGAGCCCATGTGCTCGTCTGGAGCTGCGGACACCGCACGTCACCGCGCGCGCAGCTTGTTCGAGTGTACCTTTGTGTACCAGTGTGTATCACAGGGCAGATTAAACTTTATAAAACATCCTACCTGTCTGTGCCTCAAGTGAGCATGCCGCTCCTCGCCTTTTCGCGCTCTCGCTCCTCCTGTTCCTGTTGTCTTGCGCTCTGATTAGAAGAGCAAGACTAAGTGCAAAGCAAAAACTAATCTAAATTTATGTTAAAAAAGGGGTCCTCAAACTGTGGGTGAGGGTCCAAAAACAGGGCAGAGTGTTTAAGTGCAGTACAGTTTGCTTAACTTATTTTAAGAATAAAATTAGCATTTATCAAATAAAATGGAGATAGATTTATGAAAACTTATTTATGTGAGTCAGCCTTTTCCCACATGAAGATCATTAAGCCCACGTACTGTTCCACATAATATTTGTGAGAAGGTAGTGCAAAGTGGGATCATCAAGAGGGGGAAAGGGAATTTTCCCCCCCAAAATGGGTGGATGACATCTTAGTTTTTATTGGCTGGAATGACCCCAGATTGCATCTCAGAGCATCTAGAGTTCAAAAATTTTCCGGGCCCCGGACCCCCCTAGGATTTTGGCGAGTTTCAGCTTTTTTCGTGACTGGGCACTTTCATCCCTGAAATATTTAAAGGTGCACTGTGTAACTTTTCTGGAGGAAGGCACACCACCTGCGTGGAGATAGCATCGCTGGAAATACCCCAGTTACCAGTATCCGTGAATATATATTTAAAAAGTTGAAGTGTGAAGATTTGACTGTAAAGGAAGTTTAAATTAAATAAATTTGACCTCTCTATGTCCCCACATATGCTGTAAACATTTAAATCAAATTTAACTTTTAATGATAACAATTCTAATGTTGATCTTAATTACAAAAACACTGGACATGATTGCCAAGTTGTGATTCTGTACTTTTCTTCTATGTACGTTAACATTAAAGTTTCTATATTACACAAAATTGATTTAAGCCATGTTAGATTGCTGTTACCTCCTCAAAAATATACACGGAGTCGTTTCATTTCATTTAAACAGGTTGAGTGAGTAATTCTGCTTTATTAGTCTGTCTACATCTCCAAAGCTGAAAATCCTCTGTTCCACCATGTCACGAAGTGGAGCTCTTCCTGTGTATTCCATTTGAGAGAAAAACTCTAAATATGCAGGATTTGTCTGTTGATGAAAAAACTTTATAACATGGAAAATCAGAAAGGAGCGTAATATGGGCCCTTTAATATATGCTTTAACATCTCCTCTTTCATTATCTGCATCTTCACTCTGCACTTTACCTCCGCCTGTCCTCTGAAGGAAGCATCAAGTGGCACACATTGAACCGGGTCACGCTCATATAATGTCCTTCAGCGAGGGAAAAATACGCTGTTATAATGAAGATTTACAGTTAAGGACATAATGACCAAAAAGGCTACCTCTGCCTCTGCCCGGGCCTCACCTCTCTCCTCTCTCTGCCCTGTGGTTAATTTAATGATCTCTCCATCCAAAAGCCGCTTATGAGGTGACAGTAATAACACTTGGAGTTGTCTGACACGGTGAGGGAGATGCGTGTGTCCGGACCGTAGGGAGCGCCGGTTAATCCCCCCATTACCTGAAGAGGGGGGGGTATTTGTTCACTTTTGTCAGTGTCAGAGCTACCTGCTGAAGTTCATTTGTATTAGGGGCCCCTGACAGAGCACCCGGGCCCCGCTCCTTAGGGCCTCCAGCTGATGTGGGTAACAAGGTTTTGCAAAGAGTAAATGTTTGGATTGTGTGAGGGTGAATAGTAAGTACAGAGGCAGAGGTTAGATGGACGGGGCCTGCTCACTTAATATGTTGGACTTGGAGTCTTATTTGAACAAGGAAAATAGAGTTTTAATCAAGACTATTCACTGTATTTTAAAAAGGTGGCAGTGGTGCAGTGGGATCTGTGTTCACCCAACAGGACACATAATAGTCGTGTCAAGTTCTTATTGTGTCTATGGACAGGACATTTTATCTGCACTACTCTCACAGTAAATGCATTGTTAATGCTTAATAATTTAATGATAAAATGAATTGAATTAAACAAATAAGAAAGGTAAAAAGGTTTATAAGAACTTACTAACATTTGCAGACTTCTTATAGATTTGGTGTTATTGAATTGAACCTGTGAATAGGCAACTAAACGTACACCATATACAATTTATGTTCAAGGGCCCACAACCTGCTTGTCTCCATGGAGATGTTATTGCTTTATGTTAAATGTCCCATAGTGTAGCATTTAACTTATCTATCTCTATGGCGGCAACCAGGTGAAGTTACAGGCCATATCTGGAGAATTATTAAAATTACTAATTAACATAAAAAGATCGACAAGTTTAATGCTATACTCTGGAGCATTACAACCAAAAAAATAAGATCTGATGGCACGACGGCCGAGTGGCTAGCACTCACACTTCACAGGTTATACGTTTGATCCCTGGGTTGCCCAGGCTTTTCTGTGTGGAGTTTACATGTTCTCCCTGTATCTGTGTGAGTTTCCTCCAGTAATAGTTGGAAGATGGGTCAGAGTAGAGACGCAGAGAAGAATTTTCCTCATGAGGGATCAATAAATAACTTTACCATCTCCATGGACATAAGCAGGTGGTAGACACCTTATCAGAAATGAGATTATACTTAAGCATGTGTTCATGAAAAACAACCTGTTTAAAGGAGAATTAACGTTTTGTTTTTTTTACAATCTGAGCCTTATTTCGGTAATAAAACAAGTTGTTTTACTCACCCATAGCACTTTGGTGTCATATGGAGCATTTCCAGAGATGTTTTAGATCAGCGATATCCGTAACGCGAGTTCTCGGGGCATATAATATATGCCCCGAGCATATAATATATGCCCCGAGCGGTCTCCAAATAACACAAACTTTAGTACTTTTCAAATCATAGAAGCTCAATGTCTTAGTCTACACTTTTGTTTGAGTCAAAAGTGGCCTGTAATCCGAGATTTATCCATAATTTACAGCTTTGCGTTTCCTGTTTGGGTCCTGGGAGCTGAGAGTGAAATAAGCTGTGACTCCGCACATGCTCACTGGCCTTCACATCTACTCGAAACTATGGCTAAATCTCGGATTACAGGCCACTTTTGACTCAAACAAAAGCGTAGACTAAGACATTGAGCTTCTATGATTTGAAAAGTGCTAAAGTTTGTGTTATTTGGAGACCGCAAACATATGCCCCGAGAACTCACATTACGGAGATCGCAAATCTCCGGAAGTACTCCATATGGCACCAAAGTGCTATGGGTGAGTAAAACAACTTGTTTTATTACCGAAATAAGGCTCAGACTGTAAAAAACGTTAATTCTCCTTTAAAGGGACAGTGTGTAAGATTTTTACCTGTTAATTACTGAAATTGAAGATACCCATTCAAAAATACATTGTTTTCCAAGCCTTTTCACTTCCATCATGAAATCAAAGTATTCTTTTGGACTTAGATATAGTCACATAAAAGGGGGATCTTCCCCATATAGAGGCAGCCATTTTGAATACGAGAGCCGCAGAAGGACATTTGGGCTCATCCTTCGCCTCGGCTCCTGCTAACAGCTGCTTAGCCGCGCTGCATATGGGTCCCCCCTTCCCCCCTCCCCTTCCCCTTCTCTCCTTCGGTCCTCTGCTCCCATATGCAGCCAGGAGCGAAGGAGAGAAGGGGAAGGGGAGGGGGGAGGGGGAGCATGCTGCCGGATCACACATCGTAATGGATATAACACGTATTTTGGACTAAATTGTTTTACTGGATTTTATTCGCTGGATCCTTATGGACAGATTGAGACCAAGTTTATGATGAAATACAGAGTTTGACCTGTGCAAAGCCTTCAAAGGTAAGCTAAGTAAGCTAAGTTTTGTGCTTTTCTGTATAAAAGCCCCATGTGCTCGGGGAGTGATTGTTTTGCAGGGAAATGAATTGCATAGTCAAAAAGAGGAGACTGTAAGGTTTCATTTGATGTGTAGATTGTCATGAATCATGATCGGGATTGTGTGTTTTCATGCGAAAAGAAAAAAAAAAGTGAACGGGGGACCGCGGTTTATGTATACAGCGGTGCGCGGTTCGTGCGCGGGCACGCGCGATGTCGGCGCTACGTCGCGTCCGGGTGACCCTCGAGGTCTGCCATAGCCAAAAGAGGAAGTGGAATAGCTAGTAACCACCTATGCGCCACGAATCCTACACACTGTCCCTTTAAGGTACTTATTATTATTAACACTTTCAGATTTCACTCAGCACATATAACTTTCCAAGCTTGAGTTAAGTGTGTGAAGTCAATGACACAGTGCATTGTAGAATATAAAAAGATTGAACATGTCAGTAACAACCGCTCAGGGCCACCATTACAAAAGTCTAATGATGTTTCTCTGATCAAGACAACACGCTCCCATGACGATTGAGTTTCATTTACCATCTGTGCTTTGAGTCGGCACAACAAACACAGCCACGATTAGAGGTCAAATGTTCCAATTATCCTCATCATATCCTGGCGTGCCGAGGAACTGTGAAACCAGGAAAAACACTTGCGAAGCGTTAGCCAGCGATTGTCCACGGAGCGAAGTCCACCACGCAGCTGGGAACACATCCAGTCCTCAGCAAAAAGTCACAGAATGGAAGAAGGGAGTTGTAAAATATGCAAAATACTTCTTGGAATACAAGTTAGAGATGCACTACATTTAAAGCAGAACAGTGAATGGATGCGTTGTTTAGGATGAGGGCTAAAGCATATATTATGCTTTTCTTTATGTACTTAGTATGAAATATAACATATATAGATCATTAATTTAGATTGGGAAACCTGGAGTCAGATTTTGTTGAATAATCACAAGTACAGAGCAGTGCGCTGGGTAAGGGGTAGGTGAAACGGATATGCTAATGGAAAGGACTGACGAAAGCAAGGCTGTCAATCTGTGCCGTTGGGTCCTCTGACCACCACCAATCACTCATGCGCACACCACATTCATACTAGGCAATGCGGGTGAAGTGTCTTGCCTAAGGACACAATGACAGAACTTGTTCCGAGCGGGAATCAATCCTCTGAACGTTGGGTTGCAATGGTCCCCCCAAACCCCTGAGCCACTGTTGCCTAATTGGCAGTTTATACATGTCCAAGTCCAAGTCCTCTCGCCTGAACCTCATGTCAAGTCACTGCCCTTACAAGTAACATTTCACATTTTCAGATAGAGAGCTAACAGTCACATCTTTGGGGTTGGATCATTTCACTTTCTGAAGTGCTGTGAAAATATAATTTTAGCTTTGTTCACTTAAAGGTGCACTGTGTAACTATTGTAGTGGAGGGTCCGTCACCTGCAAATCTCCAAGGAAGTTATTGCTTTGCCTGGAATGCACCACAGTTTTGCAATGAACTTATAAATAAATAAATAAATAAATAATCTATTTCAGTAGAGACAGACATTATACCAAGCTACTGTTCAGATCTGTGGAGAGGCGAAGCACCTCACAGTAAGAATGCATTTTTTTAAATGTATTTTTGAGCAATAAAAACACCTGTAGTTGAATAGATGCCTGCTAGATTGGTTTAATAACATACAGTGAAATATTCCAGGCAAAGAAATAACATCTCCAAGTTGGACACCTTGAACCACAAAGGTTACACAGTGACAGTATAGTAAGATATTAAACATAAACCAGGTCAACTAATCTGCAATCTGACAGTCAAACAGCAAATTCCACCACAGAATTCTGACCTGTCCTCCATCTTCTTGTTGTTGTGATGTCCTATTGAATCTTTGACATTCTTGCTGTGAGGTGAGAGAGCCAACGACTCTGCCAGCATGCAGCTCTAGAGATCCTGGCTTCACTCAGCAGGCTAGTGCAGAGGGGCCTGACTTTATTTGAAATCGTTGAACAGGAGCAGAGGAAAGACCAGGCTGAGTCAACAATGGATGATTCTTCCACGGGTAATGTATCTAGCAAGCTGGTTCTTCTATGCCCCATTGGAGACAGGCAGAGAGCACACGACTGCCTCCACTGAATCACCATGGTTCAAGACCACTGTGATTTGATTTGGATTTTGTGAATAATCTGTATTTTTCTATGTCAATATTAATACTTCACCTACAGAGTGTATAAAGTAGTGGACTAAGGAAGAGTGGCATCACCCGTAGTGTTCTGCAAATGAGTCAAATGAAGATCACAATGCTAGCCAATTAGCAAATTTGGAGCTAGTTCCATATCAGCAGTAAAAATGCATTTACATATAAAATATTGCAGTAAAGAACAGGATCATGTAGATAGGGTTAAAGATCCCATGACATGGTACTTCTTGATGCTTTTATATGGCTCCTTAATGGTTCCCTAATACTGTAAATTAATCCTTCTTCAAAATCAACACTCAGTGCATGAGAAACAGAGATAAGATGAGAAAGAGTAATTTTTCTCTCTCTGAACACTCCATAATGGGCGTTGTTGCTTGAATGCAAATGAGGAGAAAAGAGCTGGCCTATAGTAGAGGGTGGGGGCATGGCCAAACTCTCCGCTCTCCGCTCTAGCTCTCAGCTGATCCATTTCCGTGTTTTTGCACGGGGGGAGAGATTTGAAGCGTTCCATTGAAAAATAAACACATTTCCACAGAAAATAAAATTAAACCACTGCTGTTCAAAGGTCCAGAGGCTCAGATAAAGGACTTCCGAGCCTAGAAACACTCGGACGTGCCTCCAGGCAAATAAAAAAACGCATTTCACATTGCCTAGCGCATCCGCAGTCCAAACTCTCTGGGCGTGATTTACAGAGACGCTGAGTTCAGACAGACGGGGGTGGAACTGCATTTGCATTTCTTTTTTCGATCTGACGTCAACAAGGTGCCTTGTTCAAAATCGCCCGTTTGAGCTCCGATTTTTTGTAACGCAGAAAAGGATCGCAAATGCTCAGTTTAGACATTTCGCAACTTTTAACCATGGGGGGGGCTAAACAGGGTAGGGGAGCTCACATTAACGTTCAAAAACCTCAGAAAGTGAAAATTTCATGCCATGGGACCTTTAATACGCACATTTTAAGACGAAAATTATGACACTCAATGCTGCAGTTACAGAGAGAGGCCTGACAATTTTTCAATGGTGGAGCTGGAAGTGTCCCCATGTCCCAATAGGAGGTGCCTATTTATTTAAACTTTACAACATATGAAGCATAACTACTATAGAGCCACATCAGCCCATTTGATATTATAATGTGTTTATTTGTTGATGTTTTACAGAAACGAAACTTAAACTACACAGCTAATCAGTATGAAACCTGAAAAAACAGCTCTCTCCTTGTGAACTGATGCGGTCAGCTTCTGTCAGACTAAAGGACAGGACTCAGTGGAATATATTTATTCTTTCTGTGACAGGGGGATGTTCTGCTGATGGCGAGTCTGTTCTGTGTGTATATCTCATTGGAGGTGGTTCATGTTAAACTTCAGAATTCAGAAGTCATAGGTCTACATGTACAGTTTAGTGCAGCTTTTTATTTAACCGCACTCAGAGCAGAAGTGGAGGATGCTGTGCTAGTTGTAGTCTGTTTTCTTGAAGATGTAGTTTATACTAAACAGCTATTGTTCGCAAAGTTCTCAAAGGTCAAGGCAGAGAAGGAAGGAGCAGTAAGTACAAGGAATGTCGGATTGGCCCTCTAACTGCCTAACCATAACCTTAAAAAATAACCTTGTTCCTTAAGTTCATCACTTTAAGGGACAAATCGAAGCAGATCAACCCTCCCGCTGATATTCTAGCAATTAACCTCTGAACTTTTAGCCCTGCCCACTTAGTCCTTACTACCATTGTGATATTGCACCATGACGGAGAATCAAGTGTCGGCGACAGTCTCAGGCAGTTCCCGTAATTCTTAGCAACAATGTGTCTAATTGGACAAAATGCGGAGACCCTGTCAGTAGCTTCTGTATTAATTATTACCAGAGAACATGCTATTAAAAAAATAAACAGATTATATTTTAGAATCTCAATTTTGTTCTTAATTAGCATCTTTTACCATACAATGCAGGAATATTTGAACATAATAATTACAAAAAAATCTCTTATTTTGATCCACAGCTATTACCATCAATATACTGTGCATCTAATAGAAACACACAATCTCACATTTTGTTTACATTTAATTGTTGTTTTCCCCCAAATGTTCAGCTTATGTCCTGCTAGCATGTTAAAATGTAAACACCAAAGTTAGCAAAAATCATGTCAGGCCCATATACTAGCCAGGTCAGCGAAGGCCTCGGAAAACTCCAAGCATTACACTTGGGCAATTTCTATCCGCCGGCGTATGGATCGGTAAACAAATCGTTGTGAAATTATGCGGTGGATGGCTCATTTTCTTACCGACCCCCAGGTGCCGCTATTCGAATCATTACCTAATTGTCTGGCTGGCCTATCGACAACGCAGGGGCCCGTGAGTGGATTCTGCTGACAGTGGCAAAGGCGCTTCTAGATCTGGGTTAACCTTTCGATGTCCATTGACGCTTCGCCGACTGATGGTGATTGATCGTAGGTGGCCCGGGTCTGTGGATAATACTTAATCAGCGTTCGGAGTAATTTGTGTAAATGAGAGCTCGTTATTGACGGTGAGCATGGAACTTTGGGAGATCCAAACAGCAGTCATCGGATCAGCAATAAAAAAAAGTTGTAGTCGCCGTGGAGATTGAGGGCAGCCAGGTGGAATGGGGAGTGAGGAGGAGGAGATGAGAGGACACAGGGCACTGATGGGGACTGGGAATAGTGGATTGCGTTGTGGATTGTGGTCACTTGGCGTCAGATACTTTGGAGGTATGTGTGATACCTCGTGCTGTCTGGAGGATCGAGCAGTGTTTTGTGGAGGCAATAGGTGTTTTCAGATTCTAGAGTGGTCCGAATGTCTCTCAGTACTGATTTATGTCTATTCAAAGTAGGGTTTCAGCTCCCAGTTATTTAGATAATCAATACTATATTATTATCTAAGATTAATCTTTGATGAGACAAACTGGTTAGTCATTAGTTGTGAATATGTTGTGGATTAAGCCTAAAGTGATCGTATGTAACTTCCTGGAGGTGGCATGTCACCTGCTTGATTCCATCGAAATAGAAACTTAAATCATACTTGGAGATAAACAGATATAGGAACAATATTTCCATGAAAACAAGCAAGAAGACGCCCTTCTTCAGTCCAAGTAAGAGTCAGGTTTGTGGAGATGCAAGCCCATTCACAGTATGGACATACAGTATGTTTTATCTATGTTTTTCAGGGCAATAAAAAACATCCATGATGGGGAAAAAAAACATGCTCTTATTTTAGTCCATATTTTGGTAAAAGTTACATACTATAGGTGCATTTACACTTACTGTATCTTGGCTTGATTCTAGTTTGAGTCCTTTTGCAGACTCGGTTAGGTCCTGTCCTAGTCATGATTTAGTGTCAGTTTAGTCCATGTTTTCTTTTTTCTTTTTTTGTCACAATTTTAATGGCCTGCACATTAAAGTGTAAATGTAGCCTAAATGATGTCACTATTTAGGGGTAACAGTTTTGAAAATATAACTATGATTTTTCTGCTATTATTGATTTTGTGGTTAAATTTGTAATTTATGTTTTAATCATAGGATTCTTTTCAAAGTTCAAAGGGTTAGCAGTTTTCATGCAGAATAAAACATTATGGCCAATGTTCAACCCACACACCTACGTCACCCATGCTCCCACAGGACAATTTTCCATAAAAATACAAAAACATGATATAATACTGTATACAGGAACTTCACAAATGTGCAGTATGTGATGTGCAGTAACTCTGAAGCGGGAGACTCAGACCACGACAAATGAAAGTGCAACTTTTAAAACATGTTAGTTTGTTATTTGTTGTGCTCATTTTCTTTAAAATAAAAGGTAAATTGGTGATCTAAATATGTTATGTGTTAGCAGTTAATATCCCATTGTAGTAAAATATGCCCTCTTTAACTGTTTTTAACTTATACACCTCTTACTATTATTCAAAACAAACAGCTGTATTTGGTAAAACGTATATTATAGATTGCAAGCACTTTAGTTAGCAATAGATTAAATAGTTTGGTTTGCTAATTATTCCTATTCTATGTTTCAGTAATTTCCATATATCAACTGTCAATCATAACAATCTCTTATGGACAGATCGCCACACAGTTCCACAGTGAAAACTAATTAATCCACTCAAATGCCGACTATTAGCAGCACACGTGTTGAAAAGTGCCGAGCTTTGTGGTTTTAAAAAGTATACGCGACCGTGAAAACCCTCCACTTAGTAAATAATCTGTAAATGCCAGCAGAACTCCCATGCTAATTTACATCTCCCATAATGTCGCTTTAAATGTCCTCTCTTATCTTAATTGAGCTATCTGCGATGAACCAGAGGATTATAATTTCCCTTTTACTAAGAAGACGTGGCGTGGCAGAACCATTCATTCAGCCCCCTGTTGAAGTCAGTCCAAGAGGGTATTCAAATGATAATAGAGCCACAAGCCCTCCATTGGTGACTCAGATTATAAAAAGTAACCATTATATTCAGCTCTTTGCAAATGTTCAGTGCGAAATGACAGCCAAAAGACACAGAAGACCGGGGATAATGAAACATCCTGGCGTAATCAAAGAACTACGGTGGCGATAATTATATTTGGATAAAAGTTTGTATGATAATGGCAGTAATTGGATTGGAGGTGGTCAAGGAAAGACAGTGGCCAGGTGCAGATGGTGACTAGGGCTGAACCTGGACTGAAGCATGACTGAACCAAGGCTGAACCAGTGCTGAACTCGGACTGAACCAGGACTAAACCAGGAAACCAGGTCTAAACTAAGACTAAACCAGGACTAAATCATAAAGCGTCTTGGCATAATCAAAGGACTACACTAGCAATTATGATGATGATGCCTGTAGACATGTTATAGACACAAATATTTTTAAATAATCATAAACAAATGTTATATGTATTAACTTTACAAATGTCCCCTACAAAAATCACAAAAAAGACTCACAAAACTGGGCGTAATGAAACATCCTGCGTAATCAAAAAACTACAGTAGCCATAATTCTATCTAGATAAAAGTTTAGATCGCAATGGCAGTAACTGGATTGGAGGTGGTCAGGGAAAGCTGGTGGTCAGGTTCAGATGTTGATGTTGGGGACGATGGATGGTTGGCCCCGGGATAAAGCCCCTGCGCCTGTGCATGGGGCCCGCCTCTCTGACACGGGAGCGCAGGGTCTTGATGATGATTGATCATGTTGTTTTCTTCATTAGCCCAAACCCAATCAGTGCTTTGTGTAAATGGAACAATGACGGCTCCTTATTGGCAGCTGCCCAGTCTCAGGGTTCTTACTTCACCTCAGGGATGGTATTAAAAGATCAATACACTGCCTGTTTTTGCATACGCAGATACAAATTCTCAACAGTGAAGTTCAAAATGAATTCAATTTATTTTATATATAGTCCAAAATCACAACAGCAGTCACCTCATCAGAAGGCTTAAAGAGGAGGTATTTTACTATGGGGTATTAACTGCTAACACATAACATACTATAGGCAAAAGGAGAAATTCAATTTGTCAACTGGACAAATAAACTTTTGTCCACTTGACAAATTGAATTTTTCCCATGGATTCTACCTGGACGACTGATGGATTTTTACACACATACTGTATTTAGATCAACATGTTACCTTTTATTGTTTGGAAAATGCTATACAAACCAAAAATCTATTAACATGTTTTATAAGTGTCATTTTTGTTTTTGATGCTCTGAGTCCCCCCTGCCTTTGCTCTCAACGTTAAGTTACTCCCCCTTCAGAGCCCTATCACAACCACAAAGTTGAACATTGGACAGAGCCGTACTGCTAACCGTAAAGAGGGGTTGAATTTGATAAGATAATCCTTTGTTGATAAAATTATCTGTAGAATAGTAGCAAGGAGCAATCGCTAGTTTACTCAAACATGCATGAATGATATCTAAAACCTCTTCAGTCATGTTTTTGATAAGGCAACAATATTATTACACAGTAGAAAGCTCCACAGAGTTGATTGTGCAGAATACTCCCTCTTAAACAGAACTGTTGATTTAACCAACATTCGTTAGAAATGTAACATTGGACTAAACCTACACTGAACCAGGACTGAACCAGGACTAAACCAGGTATGAACCTGGACTAAACCAGGACTGACAAGCATCTATTTGCAGATAAATAATTTGTCTTTAATATGTAATAAGGATGACTTTGTGAGAGACAACACTTTGAAGAATATGAATTGTTACAATATGCATAAAAACAAATCAACAAGCAGTGGTTTGTGTCAGTAAAAGCTGTCAGACTGTCTATGAAAATATTCAGCTTGGTTTGATCAGTGCATCACAAAGGAAATACAATTATGCAAGCAACACAGCACATGAAAAACAGGCATAGTTTGTGTCTCATTTTAATACAATTATGGCTCATACAAAGTCAATAAACAAAAACACAAACTTAAAGGCGGTCTACCTGATTCTTCCTGTCTTAAAAATGTGAAAAACAGAATTAGTTCCTTTTAAACAGTTTGCAGTGGTCTGAAGTTATTCCTCACTTTTCACAACTATCAGAGACCAGAGCAGACTTTTGTTGAGAATGCAAACAACAACTAGCATGTTAACCGTGTACTTTCTGATCATCAAACAATAAAATGCTTAATGATTAGATCAGACAGTAGGCCTATACAGCTGACTTATTTTGACCCATAGACTGTATATAGAAGTGGACTGAGGGAGTCTGACATCATCCATTTCGTTTGGGAGCAGCCAAAGGAAGCCAATCTTGGACAGCGATTGTAACAGCTAATTTGAAGCAGAGTTCCGTATTTGGTATTCTGAGCCTGTTTATTAGGAGCGATGTTGCTGAAACTGTTAAACCTGTTGCTAATAAGTAGGAGCAGACCTTGAGGAAAGATGGCACCTGATTGGTCTGTTATGTATACATTTACAGACAAAATAGTGAAATAAAAACAGTGCACGTAGAGTGTGTTAAAATTAGCATTTTAAGACCAGAATGGACAATGTTATGTACACTTTATTCATACCATCCCAACTCAAGTGTGTCCCAGTTATACAATACTAGTTTATCTGTACTAGGACAAGACACATTTTGCTCAAATATATGGGGAAAAATCAGGGACTTTAAAAAGGAACAACACAGCATTTTTACCATGGCAATGAAATTAACATTGATCACAGTTAATACAGCTTAATAGTAATTAAATTTGTTTATACTTTGTGCGATTAAAAATAAGAGGATTTCAACTCAGTCCAACATGTGTAAAATAGACCCAGGTGTTGTGTTGATTTGATAAACGTGATGTTTGAAATAATCGGGCAGATGGACAGACACAGGCGCTTCAAAACATCCAGCTGGTGCAGAATTCTGAATGTTGGTGTTGACTCATATTTTAGAATAATAAGTGTCTATTGATTTCAGACTCACACAAGATCTAAGGCAATCCACTGTTTTTAAAGAATACATTTTGACTCTAAATGCTATTTTTGACGAAGGATCTGCAGATTTCTAAGTGTATGCCTGATTTTTTTATTTTTAACTAATTTATTGAAATACTTAAAAAGATATCCCAAATTTCTCTAATGTGTCAACCTTTGTTGTGTATACAGTAATCCCTCGTTTATCACGGGGGTTAGGTTCCAGAAATAGCCCGCAATAAGTGAAATCCGCGAAGTAGGACAACTTTATATTTTACAATTATTCTTCATGTTTTAAAGGGATATGCCACCCCCAGGTCAAATTTGGGCATCTCCCCACAGTCCAGAGACTAAAATAAGTGGTGGAAAGCGTTTTCCTGCTCACCCAGCCATTGTCCCCCACTGTGCAACAGGGGAACACCCTTCCTGGTGCGTAACAGGGATTCCCCTGGTAGCGTGCTGCGTGATTCGGCTTTATTCTTCCGCACTGGAAAATAGTTCCCACCCAAAATGACCAAGGCAAGCTCTCCGTGTTGATTTGCACATTTATTTGCACTCGATATGAATGCGCACTACACAGAAAGTAATTGGGAAACGCATCGAGCAAATAAATTCTTTTTGGCCGAAATCTTTCTCTGGCGACGTTAGACTCCAGTCTAACGCGGAGGAGCAGCAGATACTGCGGCGGTCAGTGGCGACAGACTCGGACAATGGCTGGGTGAGCAGGAAAACGCTTTCCACCATTTATTTTAGTCTCTGGACTGTGGGGAGATGCCCAAATTTGACCTGGGGGTGGCATATCCCTTTAAGGCTGTAAATGCCTCACCACACACATTATACGCTTTTCTCAGACTGGAATTAACATTTTCTCACATTTGTCTCGATAAAACAATAAAACCCTCATCGTGGACAAATCCGTGACAGAGCAGCACATGTCGCGCACTTCTCCAAGGGGTTGGTGCGTGTCTCGTCCAGGGACCTGGCAGTGCTGCTCGCGCGTCTGGCGGGGCTCCCGGACCCGTGTCTCCCCCCACGCCACTATTAATACATTTTGTTGAAAATCTATGAAATTTTGAGTGTTTAAACTAGAGACAAATATGAGAAAATGCAGCGCGAGGCCGCGTGTACACCGGAGAGATAGAACTGCGGCGCCCGGACCGCGTGCTCTCAACCCGAGCCACAAACCGAACACGCACAAACGAACGCAAAAGCCGCACAGAGTGATTTAATCCTGGTTCAGACCTGGTCTACTTCTGGTCTAGACCTGGTTTAGACCACGGTTAGTCCTGGTCTAGTCTCTTAGTCAATCAGAACGCAGACCACATTGTTACACTATTAAAAAAAAATGGTACACTATTTTAAAAAAAGAAAAAAAAGAAAAAAAGAAGAAAAAAAAATCTGCAAAACAGCGAGGCCGCGAAGAGTGAACCGCGATAGAGCGAGGGTTCACTGTATATAATGAAAAAAAAAACACATTTAACTTTTATGTAAATAAACCACAGAAGAAGTTTCAAACAAGATGGACAGGCTATAGATAGACTAGGGCTAGACTAGGGCAGAACGAGGACTAACCAGGACTAAACCAGGACTGAACCAGGACTAAACCAGGACTGAACCATGACTGCCACAGAAAAAAATAATATTATTATACAGTTATTTAAGCAAACCACTGCAGAAGTTCCAAATTGATACCTCTAAATTTAATATTTTTCTCTATACATCTGCATCATCTCAAAGATCCCCACCACAATCCCCACCTGCCTTTTGCATTTAAATTACATTGCTTTTCATTACACAAACAACCCACTCAAGTCTGTATCCTGATATAGTCCGATCCCCACAGACAGTGTATTGAGACGCAGTGTATCTAAATGCAGTTGTCACGGTGCACAAGTAAATTGGGATCATATATTCGCGTGATGAGCTTGCAGAGGAGCCGTGACCTCTGGAATAAGTACTGCACACGTGTTTAACAAAACAATCAAAGCAAAGAGCATTTCCAATATCACAGCTTGCCCACAATCAATCATAGGTGCAGACATGGGACTGTGCAATAAAGGCACCCGTGAAGCCATTAGGGCGGGCACCGACACAGACGTGTGGACGAATGAGAGGTCATGCCACAACTTTACACGCGGCGCTCAGAATCAATAGAGAATAAGAGAATGTGAATGAGGAAATATCCAAGTAAGTATTCATGTGTGTGTATTTTTGGGTATATATAATGTGTGCATACAAAATATGTTCATTTGAGTATGTATGTTTGAGGGGGAATATTGGGGGAAAAGTAGTAATAGTAGTAGTAGTAGTAGTAGTACTGGTGATAGTAGTAGTTGGGATTTCTGATGGTGGTTGTAGTGTAGTGTGGTTGTTTTATTTGCCTATTAATTACTCTACATTCAAACTACAATATCTACAATATATAGGAATACAGTAGTAGTAGTAGCAGCATTAGTAGTAGTATTAGTGGCCAGTGTTGGGTAAGTTACTTTATAAATGTAATCCGTTACAGTTACAAGTTACCTTGATTAAAATGTAATTGTACTGTAACTTTTTGGATTACTTTTACAAAGTAATGTAACTGATTACTTTTGGATTACTTTTGGATTACTTAAGTTTAAATGAGCATTAAACCCATGTTCAACATTTTATTTGTGAGAACTGACAGTGTGAACCTTAAAAGAGTACTAAACTGGGAGGGAATTGCTGACAGGCAATCACAGGAGGTCCACAAGAAGAGATGCCTGCACCAGACTTGTAAGATTTTCAATCAATCAAACAATCAATCAAACATTTATAAGGCGCTTTTCATACAAAATTGTAGCACAAAGCGCCTTACAGTGGTCAAGGATTAGAAGATTGACCTTTATTGATCTCGCACAGGAGAAGTTGTTTCTATATTTGACCCGGGGACCATCCCCATGATTTGTTTTGTTATTTATGCTTTGGTCAGGCCCTAAGCTGGAGGATTTTACCTATGGCGCATGTTTAGGTTTCACACAGTTTCCCAATGTCAAGTGTTCTAGCCACTGACTGCCAGCTAACTGCATTACGGTACTTCATACATTTACAATGACACCCTTGCTTGTAAAATTACACAATCACTGTTTTAGACCAGCAATGCTGTCAGGTTTCACACATTGGATTGGACACGGGTCTCTTGATATCAGGCAAAGACTTTACCACTAGATCACATTTTAGACTCAGATGCCGTCGGTCTGTCGTCGAGACGGCGCACACTCGCTCTGTCCTTAGTGCACTACGTTTCTCACATGGCCGCCTGCGAAATTGAACAGGTCCCGCCTCAGCTCAATGAGCCGGGTGGTCTGCTCCTTGTTCCCTAAAGACAAAAATATTATACTATTGCGACTAGTAATACTTGGAATTGGGACATGGCCAATGTTCCCCCTAATTTTTAATGTTTCTGAGCAAACACACTAACTCCACATCCGAAATGCACCCCCCGCGCGGCTCGCACTTTGCAGATATAAAAAAAATGCCCCGCGGCTGAATAAAAAGCTCTTTCATCCCTGATTTACAGTGCGCTGCACAAGTTTTCTTGTGCGCTGAGAATGTGCGAACAGTGCGCAGCTTAGAGTAAACGCTGGACATGGCGACACTGTAGAATATCCAGCATTACAACAGCAAAGGAAATATAGAAGTGTAAGGGGAAAAGCATGTGAACGGTAATACAGGTGCCGTGATCTATGCCGTTACGGCTACCGTCACACATGTTTAGTGTAGTTTATGAAGAGTTTCATGTAGCATAGTTGTAGGTGAGGAGAACCAGTACGTATATTTTATAGTGACGTCGCAACTCTCACTTGTGGATGTCGCTGGCGAGTCGGTCTTTGTAGTCCCGCGCTGTGCATGCTGGGGCTTTTAAGTGTGCGGAGCGTGCATGTTTGCACGCTTGGTCCACGCCCCGATTTCCATGGAAACGACGGCGCCGTTCAGAGCTCGTCTTGACGGTGCAGGGGGAAAAAACGAATGGAACGGCCCTTGTCGCGCCGGATATGTCGCATATCCCGTTCCAAGGACGCTAACAAGCGTGCCGTCGGTGAATTGGGAAACGGCCTACGACTCGACTGTCGTCATTACGTAATGGATGCCGACGAAAAGCCAAAACCATACCGCAGAAACGATGAGCAGTTTGCCCTAAATGCACAAATTTACTAACTTTTGACTGCCTTAGTTCTGGGCCTCCCTCCAACCAATCAGAACTGGCCTGAAGCGTTTGGTTTCCGACTGGGTGGCATTGGGCCAAGTTACATCTTATCAGTGGTGGAGGGTAGCAGTGCTTACCTTAAGAGCTGTAGACTGCACGGTGAGGATACGGGAGCCTCTACCGAGAGGAGTTTACGACACTACGGTGCGGAGGGGAAACACGGGAGCGCGGCAGGCAGGAGGGACCAGCCGACACCGCTCGCAGAAATGGCGGAACACCACGCTACAGCACGGTGAGGATACGGGAGCTCTACCGAGAGGAGTTTACGACACTACGGTGCGGAGGGGAAACACGGGAGCGCGGCAGGCAGTAGGAACCAGCCGACACCGCTCGCAGAAATGGCGGAACACCACGCAGCAGCACAAATTGTAATCCTGTTAAGTAATCCCCATTCTCAATGAATGTACCTGTAATCTGATTACATCGTTTTTTTCTTGTACTGTAACGGATTACAGTTACTTTTATTTTGTATCCTTTTACCGTAACGCCGTTACATGTAATCCGTTACTCCCCAACACTGTTAGTGGCAATAGTAGTAATAGTAGTCATGGTGGTGACAATAATATTATTATTACCAGTAGTAGTAATTGTAGCAGGTGTGTTTTATTTGCCTATTAATTATTATTAATTATTCTACTTCCAAAACAACTATATAATAAGGACTATAGTCTAATAGTAGTAATAGTAGTAGTAATAGTAGTAGTAGTAGTAGTAGTAGTAATAATAATAATAATAATAATAATACACAAAATACAACATCTGCATGAATTTCAGTATACATATTTAATGTCTTTTACTGCCAAACCTATAAAATATAATACGGATAACAATCAATCATAGGTGCAGACATGGAACTGTGCAATAAAGGCACATGCAAAACCAGTAGGACGGACACAGACACAGACATGTGGACGAATGAGAGGTCATGCCACAACTTTACACGTGGCGCTCAGGATCAATAGAGAATAAGAGAATGTGAAGTCGGAATATCCAAGTAAGTGTTCACAGTCGTGGTCATTAATCAAGTGACCATTTCGATGTTTTGGGTGTATACAACGTATGCATGCAAAATATGTTCATTTGAATATATGTTTGACGGGTTCTACTTCTAACTAGAATAATATGGGAGGGAAAGTAGTAGTTGTAGTGGTAATATCACCAGTAGTAATTGTGTTTGCCTATTAACTATTATACATCCCAAACTACAATATAGTATAAGTATATTGTATAAGTATGCATTGTATTCTGGGCAGCAGAACACTGCTTGGACTGCTGCCCCCGCGACTCAGAAAATGGAAAAGTGGAAGAAGATGAATGAATGAATGAACTACAATATAATAAGTAATATAATAGTGGATGTTTAAATATAGTGTGTTTAAATATTTCTCAAGTTAAGAATAAAAAAAAAAAGAATGAAGATTGAGAGCTGATGGGGAATTATTATTTAATTGAAAAAAAATAAAAATAAAAAATAAAAAAATTATTTCAATATTCATATTTAATGTTTTTTATTCCCAAACCTATATAAGATAATATGGATTACAGTAGTAGTAGTAGTGTTTAATTGGACTGCTCTTTTTTTACAGGGATTAGTGTCTTGGTAAGTGTCTTACCCAGGGGACAGTAGTCGATTTGAACCTTGAATCCTCACATTTTGGTCGCTCTCTTGTGTTTCATAAACTGTCTCTTGAATGAAGCTTTTTTACTTTTATTTATTTTTTGTTTTCAAAACACAGACGTAACATTTGATTTTGGACAAAAATGACCAAGGTCATCAAGGTCAAAAGCCCTTATTTCCCACAGCAAGTATGTGGTGTCTGTGAAATGGCATGACAAGAAAAGAAAAATAAAACAATACCACAGTACATCATGGTTGTCCATGTATCTAGTATAGTATTTGTTTTCTACACAAAATGCTTTACTGAGTGTCTCTCTATCAGTCAATGAAGTATTTCTATATGTTTCATATTTTCAAATATTTTAAATGCATATGTTTTAGAAAATTACTTTTATGAATTATTCATCTAACTGTTTCATTGTCATCACGTGAAAATATGTGTATTAAATTTGCACATTCTTTTTAAAAACCCTAACCATGAGTTAAAGGTTTTCGTGACTAAAGTCACCCAGCTTGCAGGGAACACCAGACAAAAAAAATATTGTGAAACACTGCTCCAACACCCACTCCCTGCACCCCTGCACAATGACCCCTCTATCACACGCTGTTATAAAATTGACTGGATTAAAGAATGCTAGGGACACATAAAAGAATGTCTGAGACCATTCCTGTTTGTAGCCTTGACAATGTTGATCCAGTGAGCCACTAATGCCCCGAATTACACCAGATGAATGGGCCACTCCGGGGGTCACGGCAGGGCTGCACTCTCTCTCCACTCCTCTTTGCTTTTCATCTCGATCCCTTTGGTCCCCCCTCTCTCACCCCCTCTCTCCTTTTTTCTTCTCTTCTCTATTTCTACTCATCAAAAGCCAAGGTGAACATATGTCCGATTCGGGTCGCCTTGGCCCGGTGTCATTAGACCTCAAATGGAAGGATTGAGGCAAAGAAACACAGCGATGGTTCTCACTCATTGGTAGCGTAATTGCTTAAAAAAAAAAAAAACAGTGCGGAGTTGTGTGCACGTTTTACGCACATTTTGATGTTGTTTGAAACTGGGGATAGTTGTTATCGTGGCTAGGCGCTATACAATGTTCCATTTGCAGGCTTTCTGAGGGGAGTCCAGGTGCTTTCAAGTGCTAGCCGTGGTCTATAGCCAAGCCAGCAGCGAGCGGGTGATTGATGCTTAACATTTCCAACCCTTTCGCCTTATATTAAAACATGACAGGTACAACCCAAATGTCAGTGAAAGCACGCCTAGGCCTAATAGACACAGAGCCATGCAAATCCAGCGCTGTGCATTCTATTTTAAGATGTACGTGTCTCATATAATGGCTACATGAAGCCCTCTCCCCCCTACACTGCACTCTTACCCACTAGCTATGGCTGACAGGAGGGGGGCGTTAGCTATTAGCAGTGGCAGCCATTTTGTGTCATTTTAACAAGATGCATAAAATATGTATGTGGAATATGAAATAGGAGTTGTGATTGGATGGAACTGATTAGAACTGACTTTATTACACTATTATTTAAAGGTTCACAGTGCAACTTTTCTGGTGAATGGTCCGCTACCTGCTTGTCACCTTGGAGATGTTACTGCTGCAGCTGAAAACGCACGGTGCCTGCATTATGTGTGTCACACTCTCAATGCGTGAGACTTGAGAGCCCTGCTGCTTTACCTAGAATTAAATTTAGTTCATCACAATGTTAATGGTCAGACCAATGGGGAACCAAGCCTGTACATAGAAAAAACTTTTTTCAAGGAATTTTGGAGCTATAAAACACCTGTAATTTAATAAATGCAAAGCCGATATGTTTATTGCTATGCTGTGGAACATTCCATGCAAAGAAAAAAATATCACATGGAGATATGGCAGTAGCGGGTCTCCCACCATAGAAGTTACATATTGCACCTTTTAAGTACTTTCCAACAGCCTACTATTTTACTATTTGTTACTCTTAAAGGCAAACTATGTATGACAGAGGATATACCACTTGCTTGTCTCCATGGAGATGCTATTGCTTTACCTTGGATATTTCACAGTATGGCATTAAACTTGCATGTATTCAGTTACATTTTTATTGTCAAAAAATTCCTTGAAAACCTGCATTCTTACCCCAAATTTACACCAAAGCAGTGACAGTGCATAAGCGCAGCAGCGCAGCACACAAGTAGGGATCGCTTTCCATTTTAACCGGTCAGACAATTTACACCAGCAGCGTCATAGACGCGTCCAATGACTGTCATTATGCTACGTGCCGCTCAAAGTAGGTTGGAGTTCTAATTTTGCAGTGTTAACGGAGAGTCTCCAGGCTTTGTAGCAGGAGCAAGACAGGAAATGGACACACGGTGTCAAAATAAACTTCAGATGCCCTTTCAAAATAAGTTCTCTAAAACCACTACTGTCACATAAACACCATGTGCCGCATCAAGAGCTCGGGGAATGACTCGTGATAGACTATGGAATGTTTACAGCCATGAAGGATAAATATAAAACATGCATCAGACAGCAACTTTACAAGAACAACTTCTGAAGGAAAATGCGCATGGAGCAGACAACCAAAGTTAAATGGTGTCATTAATGCGAGCATTACAGATACAGCTCAGTATCACTGCATCGTCTCTCTTGTTGTCAACATTTGTTTTGTGATTTAAAACATAATTCATCCAATCAACAAAAATGAATACATAAGCAATGTAAAAGTTTAGTGTTTAAACGTGAGAATACACAGAACCTGGCATCACAAGAGCAACTCTGCTGCCTCTGGTGTAAATTAAAGCTTTTAAAAGTACATGTGTATGCAGCTCTGCTGATGTTACGTGTTGCTGATGTTCCTGGTGTAAATTCCGGGTTACTGTGAGCAGCTGAGCAGGATCAAGTTTCCACAGATTTGACCTATAACTTGACCAGGTGGCGTCACTTGCTTGTCTCCAGATACATTTAATGCCATAATGTGGAACTTTCCAGGCAAAGTAATAAAATCCATGGAGACAAGCAGGTGGCAGACCTCGCACCAGAAGAAAGAAAGAAGGAAAGAAAGAAAGCTATGCCTTTATTAGTCCCACAGTGGGGAAATTCCAGTTCTGCATTTAACCCATCCTGTTATCAGGAGCAGTGAGCAGCACATTACTGCGCCCGGGGACCATCTCCATGATCTTCTTGCTTCGGCTTGGTCAGGACCTAAGCTGGAGGATTTACCTATGGTGCATGTTTTTTGGGTTGGTGGGGGAAACCGGAGTGCCCGGAGAAAACCCACCCAGACACGGGGAGAACATGCAAACTCCACACAGAAAGGCTCAGGTGACCCGGGGATCGAACCCGGACCATGCATGCAAACTCCACACAGAGCACTCCACACAGAGCTGCGTAGTGCAACTTTAAAATACATTAATGCATGTTTTTAGACTAGTTTAAATTCAGCACACTATATATTGATACAGAGATGTACAGCAATAAACAATAATATTGAAAATATTTAATGCGCTGACATAGAAACAATGAAGCATGATCTTTAAAAGGTCTGTGCAGCAACTAATAAATAGCAGAGAGAAACAATGACTAGGCACTTAAATTTAATCAAATCTTTTTGTGTTACACCAAAAATAAAAATTCCCCCACTATTGCAGGTACAGGGTGTGAAAACACCCATTATGGCCCTGAATGGTTATGCTAACAAGATCCCACACTAATTACATATTCAATAGGCCCAACTAGCTAACAGAAACTGTAAACAAATAGGTATGGTAATCTCAGAGTAATTTCACTGTAGTTAGCTCCTCCCCTTCAGGCAGATTTAAGGCAGTGTCCACCAGCGTCTGACCAGAACTGAAGAAGCAGCTTGGATGAGCTGCGAAACGTTTTCGACCAAATAAACTTTTGTCCAGCTGACGAATTGAATTTTTTCTTTTGCCATGGATTCTACCTGGACAACTGAGGGATTCTACACCCACTATTGTAAAGAAAATTATAAATATTAGGCCCTAGTGTATATTGTTCCAGCCTTTATATGTCAATATAGTAATTAGTGACAGACCTAGCTTCAACCTCAAGGTACAGGAGACAGGAGAGCCATTGCTACAAGGAGAGAAGAGCAAAGAAATGTTGCCCATGGTCGATGATGGGAGTCGATCCCATGATAAAGGTACTTTAGGTACTATAAGGTAACGCTAGGCACAAAACAAAAGACTGTAGCTGTAGCCATGGCCACCCTGGGGCATACTGGCCAAGATGTAGCTGTTTTCTGTACCCATCTCTGATCATGATATCACACACCCTTACACAGAGTTAGACACCACAGGTGAAGGCCACTCACAGTAATACCTTACTATGGAACATTCCAGGCAAAGCAATAGCATCTTCAGGGAGGCAAGCAGGTGGCTCAGAAAAGTTAAAAGTCCCCAACCAGAAAAATAAATTTTAGTCACATTTGTACAGCCTGTGGTGCATTCAGTAACACTGGTTGTGAGCTTAGTAACATGTTACACCTGTATTGTGTACACCTGTAAGTTGCTAATTTATAAAAGAAGACAAAATGAACATTTTTGGATGACTGAGTCTGAGCATTAGACTTGTTGAAAGGATTTGAGCGTATTTGTACGTTTTCCGTGTAAATGGCAGAGAGAGGACAGGGCTGTGGGTCAAGTGTGTGCGTAACTGCATTGTTCTAAAAATGTTCACTTCCTCTCGCCTCATATTTGATTTACTATTTGGCAGCATTTCAGCGCTCTTTTAGCCTCCATTTCTAGCAGAGGAGGAGTCGGTTGACACTGTGGATTCTGAACCACGCCGAGCACTGCACTGCTCCCCAGAGAATCGCTCATTCATTGGCCATTTCCCATCAGCCCATTAGTCTGGCCATCATCCAAGGGGGCCGCATCCTGTTTCTCCAAGACACCTTCTTCATCCTCGCTGTAATTCGGTTCTCTGAGAAAAACTTCTAAAGGGAAGAGGTGGAAGATTACTTTAGCCTGAGGATTCGCATGCATTAACAAAGTGGGTCTGAAGCAAATATGTGAAGAATGGCGCTGTATTCATTGCCGCAATTCATGGGTTGACTGGAAGGATTGGAGGGAGATGTGAGACTTCGGAATGTTGGGAGTAAGTGCAAAAGTACAGGGTCAGCTCCGGTAATTGGATTTTTCCGAAGCAACCATTTCCATCAACTGTCTCCAGAAAGTGAAGATTGTGGGAGTGTGTTACCGGCTCTAACTAGACGCCTCAGTCATTTGAAAAAACATCAGCCCTGTGAAATCAAGCCAGCGTTTACCGTATGCACGTTTAGGCCAGCCAACTCAAACGTGAAGCAATCGACTCCACGCAGAATCTAAAGGGATCACACAGAATATCATAGACTTCAAATTGGACTTAAAATTAGCCTTGCTCACTGATGGTAAAGTACACTAAGCAATCATGATGCACTATGCAAAAGTACACAATGTATTATATAGAAGCAATACAGTACTCCATTGGTACATGCAAGTCATTGGAACTACACAGAAATTGAACATGTCTTGTTCCCTTGTCTTGGAAATGAACCCCATGAATTTTGTATTGTGTTTTGAATATTTTAGCAAGATTGAAGCTGTGGGTTAACTAATACTGTATTCAAGAACAGCATTAGAGCACTAGACAAGACATCTTATGGAAAATTGACTTTTTGGAGCTTTCTATGTTATAAGATTGTTCCCTCAAAACATGCCCGAAGAGGTTTTAGATATCATCCAACCATCATGCATTTGATTAATCTTGCAATCTCTCCGCAGTCATTTCTTTAGGCTAAATGCAAAATTTTGTCCATGTCATTCATGCTCCCATGCAACAATTCTCCATAAATATACAAAGCATGGTGCAACACAATACATTACAACTTAACATACCTGATGTGATGTGCAGTAGTTTTATTAGTGGGATCCACGCTGATTGTGTTGTGATGGTGCTCTGAAGGGGGATTGACTGGGAGTACAGGAATATGACATGTTATGTGTTAGCAATGAATATCAAATAGAAATGCTTGTTTGGAAGAAAAAAAAAAAAGGGACAAAAGATAAGGCCTGATGCCTGTGCTGTTGTGTGAAGCTCTGTGTAAGGACCCTCCTGTTCTGTACCTGACAGTTCAAACATAAGAATAGGGTGAGACTGCCACAGGATAGTGTTTTTATGCATGTAGGGCATAAATTATGTCCGATGGTGCAACCTCCATGCCACCGTCCAACAGCCAGTCAATGAAGAGGGCAGGAAGAAGCAATGGAGCGGAGTAATGTGTAATCTTACTACTCAATGGGCTGTGCCCAGCACCGGGCCTGTGAATGCTGGAAGTGTCAGGGAGATAAATAGCAGAGTGTCCCCCTCGAAAAACATGATTAATACGACGGCTGTGACGCTGCTGAAGATGAAGTGGGAGCAGCTGGCTCCGGCAGCGTCGGCACGCCGGAGAGGTGGAGGGGCGGTCACCAGATCAGCCAGGCAGAGAGGGCAAAGAGGAGGACATACTGCCAGCCAGAGGAGAGAGGGAGAGGAGGCCTGGGCAGAGAGGAGGAGAGACTACCAGCCAGGGGAGAGCGCAAGAAGAGAAGGAGAGACTACCAGCCAGGGGAGAGAGGGAGAGAAGGCACAGGCAGAGAAGCGGACATACTGCCAGCCAGGGAAGAGGAGGCACTGGCAGAGACAAGGAGAGACTGACAGCCAGGGGAGAGAGTGGAGAGGAGGTATGGATAGAGAGGGCAAAGAGGAGGACATTCTGCTAGCCAGGGTAGAAGAGGCACAGGCAGAGGAGGCAGAGAGGGAAGATAAGGTGTGGACAGATAGGGCAAGAGCTTTCCAGCCCACTGTAGGCCCACAGCCATGCTCCTACTGACTCCTTAAGTCAAGCTTTAGCGCTTAGATACTCCCCCTCTGACTGCAGGAGCACATCACATGTCTGTGTAGCTCTGACAAAGTTCATCTTTGTGTGGTAATTAATGTCTTCAAGAAAGCTCCTTCTCCATAAGCATATCTGAACTTTGGCCCCGCCCCTCCCTGACTCTAGCTGCTCATGGTCTGCTGTGTAGAGAGAACCTAACACTCTGTGACAGCCATAAAGTTCCTATATTACAAAAAAAAAAAAAGAAGATTGTTGTGAGATTTTAACAATGTTAGAATATTGTAAGACCTCAAAGACATACTCAGAGTTGTGTTTTGTTTCATTCATAAATGTTTGAGTAATTATTCTGTCTACAAAGCTCTGTTGCTGTTACACCTTGTGATGTCATGTAGTGGTAGTTTTAATGTTAACAACTACCTTTAAGCTTTTGTTCAGTAGAGATTTGAAATTCATTGAAATCATCCAAATGATTCTAGTAAAGGCATATGGAGTTTAAAAACACACTTCCTGTATTAACACATGACATTACAAGTTAGAACAGCATGTTTCCATTTGAGAGCGGAACTCTAAAAATGAAGCCTAAATATGCAGGATCTATGTCTTAAACATGTGTGAATAAAACAAAACTCTAAGTTTTTAATGAGAAAACAACACTATAACATTCATCATAAAATAGTGTAATATGGGCCCTTTAACCTGCTGCAGCGTGTGGCTAATCCTAAACTCTAACGTCCTCCCCGGAGCCAAACAGTAAAGTTGTGAGAGCCACTTATGGCTGTGTTGTGTAAGTAAACATGTCGAGGGGAGGGCCAGTGTGCACGGTTCAGGGCCCCCACCCTCCCCTCACACATCCACTTTCCCCGTGTAATGAGATGATTGATATGCTGGAAGTGTGTGCTTTAAGGAGATATTAATCATTCCCTCTGGTAATTTGAATCATGCGTTCCATCATCCCCAGCTGCTGAGGATCACCTTCCTGGCAAACAAAGGGCGACCACGCCACTTGCATAGTCATTCTGTTCCGAGTTTCACTTTATTTGATGCCGGTTCCTCCCATCTGTTCGCGGGCGCCTGCTCTGCCCACGTCGCACGCTGACAAGCTGGGGAAGTGCAGTGTGGGCGGGTGCTTGTACCGGAGGATGTGTGCAAACTTTGGAAATACTAAACTAATGTGCAGGTCCGTGAGTAAAGCTGCGGACTGCGCACAGCATAGTGACATGCAGAGAGGTATGGAGAAGAGCACATGGGTAACACATGGTGTGGGCGATATGTCAGAGGAAGGCTTCACGTGGCATTTGACCCATTTTATGTAATGTTACCGAGAGTTTGTGTAAATGACAAACTACTTTCTCTATGCTAGGCGATGGTGGAACTTACTATACCTACAGCAGCATTTATCCTTATTGGTTTAAAGGTCCTATATTATACAAAATGACTCCTGTGAGGTTTTAACAATGTTGTTACCTCATCAAAAACATACCTTGAGTTGTATTTTAACCTTTTTAAAGAACCCAAGAAGTTAAAATACATAAGAAGACAAGATCTTTGGTTTAATACCTGGAGTTTGTTCTGTTTCATTCACATGTTTGAGTGATCCTTTATTATTAGTCTGTCTACGGGTGCTTTCACACCTACACCATTCGGTTCACTTCAAGCAGATTCCTGTTCACAACACCTGTGAGTTTGGTTCGTTTGGGCTGGTGTAAAAGTGGGCCAGTTTAATTTGAGTATTACAGTTCTAACCAGTCTCGATCCAGCCCAACAGAGACTTAAGATAAACCCCAAGCTGATGATCAAAATGGGAGAAATAGGTCGTGACAAGATGTATAGTGAGCACATGAGTCAAGTTGCTGTGTACAGTTTTGCATCATGTTTTTGTATATTTATGGAGAATTGTCGTGTCATAGATTATATAGTTATAATCTATGGCACCTGTGGATCATTATGTTATAATTTCCACATTTGAAAAGCCAATATTCATCTAAAATATTTAAAATAAAAAACAAGTTGGCTGACTTCTGTGTTAGAAAACTGTGGTGCCCATTCAGAGCTGGCATTACCCTAACAAAGAGCCATGAAGTTGCCAGCACCTCTGATGTATTGCTGCCTCATGATCGTGCTAGTGAGTAGTGGATATTTGTTTTGCATTTGTACCAAAATGATGAAGTAAGTAGAGAGCAAATAGAGAGCAGTGTGCTATGCTGATGGCGGAGAAAACAGGTTGATTGGCAAAACGGCATCTTGAAAATAAGGTGAGTTTGGGTGAGTAAATGGTGAGGGGAAACAATTATAACATGGTTAAACGCTTTGAAAGAACATTTTGCAGGATAGGTATTCTTTAAACAATATCACTTGTACAAAGGTCATTACATTATTTAAATTTTTGCATGAGTCTATTGACAAAATAAAACAATAAACCCAGTACAGTTCTTATTTCCTCCATAGATGACTTCTCCAAGCGCAGTTGAAGGATGCATACTTTCTTGCCTTGAAAGTCAAAGACATTCCCCAAGCTCAGATTAGTTCACGTTGAGTGCTTCTGTTACACTGCTCTGTACCTCTGCGTTGTTGTTGTGAGTTTCACCCAGGGCTATGTAATATTTGGAGGGTACTGGACAATCGCAGGCCTGTCTCCGGGGGCAACGGTTCTACTACTGTGACGGGCCCCAGGGAGCAGGAGGTGACCGGGCCGAGACTACTCACAAAGGAGAGGAAATACAAATAGAACACTGTACAAAAGCATAGCAGTAAACAGGAGGTGTGGGTGTGATTATTATAACAAAGAAATATATGGGGTTATTACAGAAGTAGACAGATGGTTCAGTACAAGAAGTGGTAGGTCTAATATTCATATAAAAATACTGCTACAACTGAAAAATATATTTATACACAAATCAACGTTATTATACTGGCAGATTCAGATTATCAAAAATATAAGATAATATTTTGAACGTTGTTTAATGTTGTGCATAGTTTATAATTTAGAAAATGCTGCCACAGAGCTGATTAAATACATCTGATATTTAACACCCAATAAATTAATTTAAAAACACGTTGTAACACAATGTCTTGGATTGAATATATTGTTATATTGAAATAATATCGTCCACCTCTAACTACTTGTATAACCACTGCTTCTGCTACTAATACTAGTACAACTACAACTACTATTACCACTTTTACTAGTGCCACCTTATCATATCATGCAATTACGGCAAGTAGTACTAATACTAATAATGCACTTGTCATATATTACTCTTTTCCAGATGCTCAAAATCGCTTTTCAATTCCACGCATCATTCACTCCACCCTTGCCGGTGGTAAACTAAAATTGTAGTCTCAGCTGCCATGGGGCAGATTGATAAAAGCAAGGCTGTTAATCTGCACCTTCAGCCCTTCCCACTAACATTCACACACCACATTCATACTAGACAATGTGGGGGAAGTGTCTTGCTTAAGGACACAACAACAGTTTTTTGCCACTGGGCCCCACTGTGGCAAAAAAACTGTTGTTGTTGTTGTTGTTACTGCAGTTCCTTGAAAACATCTGTCTGATATCAGATCAGGGCTTAGAAAAACAAACTCCAAAGTTTCTAAAAACAACTTTAATGCAGTAATTAAACTAAATTACTTTTTATCACTGAAATGAATGAATGAATGAAAGGTTGCTTGTGTGTTCAAACTGCTCCAAACTTTCTCTTGACAAGTGTCACCAACACGCGCTTAATCATGCTCAGAATGAATGTCCTCCCTCTGACAGATATTCCATCATCGGTGTGGAAGTTTTCAAAGTTGTAGCGGGGGGCTTGCCTGCGTGTGTGGAGATTAGCGCCGCTTGCCTGCAGGCCGAGGCAAACGCGAAGAAGAGAGGTTAATCCCTGCGATGAGCTGAAACGTCCCATTCCAAATGCACTGCTTCACACAGCCATTAGCGGGCCAATAGGAGCAGGGCTAATTTGATTTTAGGCGGAATCTAGGCTCATCTGTTATCTGCACAAACATACAGGGTTTCAGGGCAGATTCTCAGCTTATTATCTAATCATGATGAATGACTACGCAGGCAAATGACAGCTGTTCACATGTCTGCTCAGTGGCTTACTTCTAAATATGTATTAGTATGTACTTTCTGTACTGAACACCAATGCTGAGAGTAAATCATAGTATTTTAATAAAAGTATCTAGCATAGTAGCCCTTAGCACCCATGCTTTTACAGTTGTAATAATGTAACTTACTGCGGTTTATAAGTCTCGCAAAGCGCTATATTGTTGTCATGACTCAGTGCACACTCAGTGGTGGTAAGTTGCTGTCCTGGGGTAGAATGATGGAAGTGAGGCTAATACATCATGGGCTGCCCTAACCACAAATGACTAACCCTGATCCTAACCCAACCTGCAGAGAATACGTTTCACCCCTGGCAAATCTTAAAAGAACTGTATGTTGCCTGTGCTTTTACAGTTTCAAAAAAGTTATTACAGTCACAACTGAACCCGGGTTGCCAGTGTCTTCACATGCAGATAGCGGAAACATTGAAGTTTTACTCTTTCTCAGTACATGTACAGGCCATGCCTCATGTGAAAGCTCAGAACCTCCAGAATTCCCTCACTGAGCTGCAGAGGCTGGGGTGCTGGGGTTTAGGTAGTGACCATTCAGATCAAAGAGAGGCATTTTAGTTTAAACCAACTGGATTTCAGCATTGAACCTGGCAGCCCAAATGAGAGACTCATATGAGGCTCATTCTGCTTTCTGATAGGATAATTGATTTGATGAAAAACATCAAATTAGAACAATTTTGGGGGAGAGAATGCCCAGTGTTTTATTATGACCATATCAGATACCTTATATCTGGGGACACAGGCCACATTGGTGATTCCTTACATACATTTCTTTCAAAATGCTGCTCAATTCCAGAAAAAAACATAGGCCTGTCAACACTGCCAAGACACTGTGCTTCTCAAAAACAATGGATATGCTAACACGCTAACTGCTTCTCCAAAAACACCCGACACGCTATCGCTGACACATTCCCTCCTCTAAAAACAGTGGTCATGCTAACACGCTAACTGCTCCTCCAAAGACACTGGTCATGCTAACACGCTGTCTGCTTATCACTGGAGTAAAACCACATTAATGGACTGTGCTTCCTTCTGGTCTGGGACCGGTGAGGGCCTTAAAGAAAACAGGCTGAGTGCTACACGCTGCCAGCCCCTTCATTCCTTCCACCTTGGCTTCCCCGGGCCGGCACCCCTGCTCCGGAGCATGACGAGCAGACAATTAATCCTAATAATCAGGGCCTTCAGCGTCATTGCTCATTCTGGCAGCCAGCTTTTCCATAGGGGCAGGAGGGACTGCCCCGGCCCCAGATCTGCATCAACACTGCCCTTGTACAGATGTTGAGTGAGCAGCGCGGTTAATCGGTTAGCCATCTTCACACTCTCAGAAACGCAAAGCCGAGTCTGCCGTTTTATCATGTAATGTCAGCATGAAAATGACTTTTGTGAGCTTTAAGCCATGTTATAATTTTTTTTACCTCCTCAAAAACTTACCTGGATTTGTGTTTTGTTTCATTCACACATGTTTGAGTATTTAGTACTGTTATTAGTCTGTCTTCATTTCCTAAGCTCACATCACAAGATGGAACATGTTTTCAGTTTGAGAGAAGAACTCAGCCTAATATGCAGGTTGTGTGTGTTATATATGTGTGCATGAAACAAAACACAACTCAATGTATGTTTGTGATGAAGAAACATTATAACTTAGATCAGAAAATAGCATAGTATAGGCCCTTAACAGAAATTTGTAATTGCTACCCCAAACTTTTGGGCTAAACTAAACACCATTGCAACTGTTCAAGAAATGACACGAAACATTTTAGATTCTCTCAATCCATGACTACTTTCAACTGTTTTGTGGAAAGGTTATTCAAATCATAAAGGGTAACCAGTACAAATGATCTCTGAGAACGATAGTGTTGTATTCAAAAATGCGCTAATCAAGACCAAGACCAGTCCAAGACCACAGGGTCCTGAGACAAGACCAAGACCTCTGAGGGTTGAGACCGAGACAAGACCAAGACAACGGCCCCTCGAGACCATATTGATGAAAGTGTGCAGGCTTTTTAAAGCTGTTGTCCTAACTGGAATTACAATATCTTACTGGTTTTACGGTGATATGTAGCAGCCTCGGGACATTTACCAAACAAAATGCACATTGTGACAAATACAGCTGAATTTGTCCACTTTTATTAGGCAAACTTCAACCACATGTCACAGTAGACCTGCTCGGTGCTGTAGGCCTCCTCTGTACTGACACTGTAGCATAATTTTTATTAGTTTTTGCTTTATGTTTCTAACATTGAGGAGGAAGCCCATGTGCGGAACAAGAGCGTGAAAAGGCGAGGACCGGTGCACTGATGTGAGGCAGATGGACAGGTAGGATGTTTTAAAGGTCCCATAACATGGTACTTCTTGATGCTTTTATATGGCTCCTTAATGGTTCCCTAATACTGTAAATGAATCCTTCTTCAAAATCAAGACTCAGTGCATGAGAAAGAGAGATAAGATGAGAAAGAGTCATAAATATCTCTCTGGAACACTCCATTATGGGCGTTGTTGCTTGAATGCAAATGAGGAGGACAGAGATAGGCCAGAGTATCGGGTGGGGGCGTGGCCAAACTCTCCGCTCTTTCCTCTTCAGCTGGGCGCTGTGCGCTGGCCCCACTTCCGCGTTTTTGCGCGGAGGAAGAGATGAGAAGCGTTCCATTGAAAAATAACCACATTTCCACAGAAAATAAAATTAAACCACTGCTGTTCCAGATGTCCACAGGCTCAGATAAAGGACTTCCGAGCCTAGAAACACTCGCACGTGCCTCCAGGCAAATGAAAAAACGAATTTCACATTGCGTAGCTCCTTCGCAGTCCAAACTCTCTGGGCGTGATTTACAGAGACGCTGAGTACAGACACAGACGGGGGGTGGAGCTGCATTTTTCGATGTGACGTCACATAGTTGCCTTGTTCAGAATCGCCCGTTTGAGCTGTGTTTTTTTCTAACGCAGAAAAGGACCGCAAATGCTCAGTTTAGACATTTCGCAACTTTTAGCCATGGGGAGGGGCCCTAAACAGGGTAGGGGAGCTCACATTAACGTTCAAAAACCTCAGAAAGTGAAAATCTCATGCGATGGGACCTTTAAGAAGTTTAACCTGCCCTGTGATACACACTGTTGTGGACAAGTCGTGCGCTGGGGTCATGTGTTTGTGATGTACCATGCAGTGTCTGCGGGCTCCAAATGAGTGCACAGGCTGCAGTGATATGCCCCACACAGTCCTGCACATGGTACAATTTTATTGCCAACAGCAGCGGCCGCAATGAAATATGATTGCACTCGTCAGGTGTCAGACCTCGAAACTGTGGCAAGTCCAAGCACTTCAAGACTGAGACAAGACCGAGTCCAAATGTGCGTGAGTCCGAGACGAAACTACCGTAAAAAAACGATCTCGAGGTTGGTCTTGAGACCGAGCGCTACGACACTGGAGAACGACTCCAAGTTTTGCAGCATATCGTGATCCACAGGTCCGGTGGATTATAACTATATGGCAGACACAAGCACAATAGGTGTTCTTTTATGTCACCATTACACTAAGGTAACTTTACACTATCACTACTTTCCATTTATCCCAATTTTCCGTATTCCTTCTCTACAATTAGCAGAAGCAACATACTGTACACAGAACTGCCCGGATGACATGTTTTAGCAGCAGCAGTCAGTGACAGCCCTTCCCATCTCTGCAGAGGGGCTGTGATGCTCTGTTTGACCTACCAGCATGAGGAGCTCATCATCTGAAATCAGGCCCCAAATGTTGTGAGTGCTCCCGGCCCGGAGAGTGGCAGCCTGCGGAGAGCTCAGAGCCAGCACGCCAGCACACGCTAACAGCTGCTCGGCACTCACAGGCAGGGAATCTCCATCACAAAGCTCCAATTATGGCCCTCTCAAGTCCAATGGAGCACGGTTTGTTCTCTGCATCTCAGCACAGTCCCACACAAGCAGCTCATTAGGCCAGCACAGGGTCGGACACCTCCTGCACTCGACAGGCAGTTGTTCACAAAAATAATACATTTGTTGTTAAGAGCTGCAGCTAAATAGAGAATACAACATATACTGTGTGTGTACAGCCAGGGGAGGTACAGCTTTCCATCGGGCGAAGTAGGGAGGTATAGTACGGACCCCCAAACAGCAGACACACTTTGAATCAACAGTGGTGAGCTCCTGAAGTACTATATTTATATTTTCAACTCCACTTATTCAAAGAGAAACTGACTGCAGCAGCAGTGTGGAGTTGACGGTCAAAGGTCTTGCATTGTACAAAATTGACTCGAGATTTTAGACACATTAGAATGTTGCTACCCCATCAAAAACATACCCAGAGTTGTGTATTGTTTTGTTCACATGTTTGAGTAAGCCTTTATTATTAATCTGTCTACATCTCATTCTCTTCTCACTTGTTTTCTGTTTGAGACAAGAACAACAATGTTTACACACTGTTTGACTGCAGTGCATTATGCGCTCTGCTGAGAAGGTGATGGGCTGCAGCCTCCCATCTCTCCAGGACCTGTGCATTTCCAGGACTTGGGGGTGAGCAGGTCAGATCACAGGTGAACCTTGTCACTCTGGACATGGACTATCTGAGCCACTCCCCCTGGGCAGGAGGCTGCAGAACCTTTCGCTACAAGAACTGCCATAGGACTTACTTTATACCACCTGTCAAATTAAAGGCCCTAATTAACTTGTGAGCTTTAAGCCATGTTGTTACCTCCTCAAAGACATACCTGGAGTAGTGTTTACACTGTGGAGCACTTCCCATATTAACACATGATGTCACCAGGTGCAACATAAGTCTGGTAAACATGTATGAATGAAACTAAACAGAACTCTGACGAGGAAGCAACATAGATCAAAGTAATAGGGGCCCTTTAAAGAACTCACTGCTGTCATAGTTTTGGACTGTTGCTCTGCCTATAAAGTACATTTCTATTATTGTATTTTCATTTTCATGCATGCCATTATTTTATTATAGTTTATATTTTAGGTATTATTCATTGTTTTATGTTGCACCATAACACTCCTGTTTGTGAATTTTATCCTCTGACAATGGTAATAAAACTTATAATGATTCTGGTTGAATATCGTCAGGGTTAAGGATGGACAATTGCGTACAAATTCCCAACGGAAATACAGCAAACCAACCTCTACTCTCCTCACTGGCCAGAGTCACAGCCTTTCTCCCCACACAGTATTTTGCAGTGTGAAAACAGCCGTCCTAAAGCTGTGCATGCACCTATGGAGATGAATGTTAAAAATTTGTCTGGGTGGGTTTCCTCCGGGCACTCTGGTTTCCCCCATCAACCCAAAACATGCACCATAGGTAAAATCCTCCAGCTGAGGTCCTGACCAAACCGAAGCAAGAAGATCATGGAGTTGGTCCCCGGGCGCAGTCATGTGCTGCCCACTGCTCCTAATAACAGGATGGGTTAAATGCAGAGAAGAATGTCTCCTCTGTGAGATCAATAAAGTCACTTCTAAGAACTAACTGGACAGATTTAAATGCACACATAGTCCTTTAGCAGTCTGAAAACCATTTAACCATTCATCATGAGCAAATATATCACTCATGGTCCACATTTTTCTCTTTAAAGCAAGGGGAGCAGGGCCCCCTTTGGTCGGTGTAGGGTACACCTCTGCCTCTCCACAGTGAGAGGTGCAGGCAGATTCATCACACTCACAGTCGCTAATGCTAACAATCCGTCAGCACAGTTGGCCACGTCGCTCTGACTCTGTGACAGGGCCAGTGTCCGGAGACCCGCTGCGTCGTCCTGCTAGCTCTGCCGCTAGGACAAAACGTATGCTAAATCCTCGCTAGGACAAAACACATGCTAGTTCTATCACTAGTACAAAGCCATAGATTGTATACTAGTAAAGAAGGACTAAGGGCGTGTGATGTCACCCATAGCTGCACCAGTCAACTGAAGCTCATGAGGCCAGCAGTATTATAGCAGTGAGTCAAATTACATATTAGGAGTAGGAAATTATTTAAGGACAAAACAGCAAAATAAAAACACTAGGATCAGGTACAAACATTTTAACCAAAATAACAAGGCTCCCTGCAGCAGTTACAGAGAGAGGGGTGACAGTTTTGTAATGTCAAGTCAATCTGAGTTGCAGTCAGTGGAGTGGGAAGCACCCCCATGAACACTTCCTTTTTGGAACGTGGCGGCTAGCTATGTCTATATACAGACTATGGACAAAACACACACTAAATCTGTCATCATAGGACAAAATACACATGGATGCAGATATGGGCTAAAGTGGAAATGGGAGTAGGGCTGAGCGGTATACTGGTTCATACCGAATACTGGTGTTTTTTTTTTTAATGATATGAATTTTTCATATACCGCAATACCAGTGAGTGTGTGCGTACAAAACGTTGGGAACACAGAGCGGTGGAACGTCGCACCAGGGGACTGTTTTGCAGTGGCAAAAGAGAGGTAGTAGCGTAAGCCGTGTCCCAATTCGAGGGCTGCAGCCTCCATTGATTTTTCAGCCGCTTTTTTGGCCGCTGCAAAGGCTGCAAAAGCTGCAGCCCTCGAACTGGCCTCCGCGGACTGCAAGGCTGTTGCCAGAATGGGACAGGTCCAGCCCATGGAGCCGAGACACGTGGCTAATGCTAATGCTAACAATATGCAAATTACGCACATAGATCAATAACCCTCAAACTGGGACACGGCTACAGTGTGTGTGTTAAAGCAATTTGCTTCACCACCTCCCTCACAAACATGTCCTGGAATATGAAGAATGCAAGAAACTAAGATCGTAACGTTCAAGTTGGCAATGCAACACAAAACGCGACTCAGACGTCACTCAAAGATGCGTTTGCTAAGGGGACTGCCTACGATAAGAAAAGCAAATGGTGGAACGATATTACCAACGCTGTTACTATCCACTTCGCCAAAAGCCCTATTCGGACTGGATTTTATGGGGTGACATGGGGTGAATGTGCCATGTCCGTAAACATATCTTCAGCTGATGCTTTATGCCCTGCCCCACCAAAATCCTGTGACGTGCACAGTGACGAATACATGACAGCAGAGCGTAAACAAACTCCTCCCATGTCAAATAAATATTACAGAGATTTCTTGTCCTGTGTGAATGGGGTCATTTATATTACAGAGGTCCTGTGATAAACCGACATTACTCTGCATCCCCCTGTAAAACTAATCCCGTCCGAATAGGGCTAAAGACATGCTACCACTTAGTCCTGTTGAGAAAGGTGCTTCAAGGAGATGATTAAAGCACTGGACCCAGATATATTTTACAAAGTCAAATTTACTGCAGTAATTATTCTCTAAATTATTAGGAAATGGGGTTAACACCTAGTCATGCACGGAAAAAATAAAAAAAAAATGCCGTTAAATACCGTGACACCGGTATAATTTTGAAAAATACTGTGATATCAATTTTTGGTCATACCAATTTTGTTGACAAAATTAACATTTACTAAAGGTGCAATATGTAACTTTGGATAGTATGTCTTAAATCCTTTTTTGTTGTTGTTTTTTTAAAATCATAGATAACATTTAAATAAGATGAACATTGTTATGTTGAAAATTTGTGCAGCTTCCCCATGGTGACATTTATATTAATACTGTATAGTAAAATCAATCCATCCTGACATCTATAATTGGTCTTTTTGCTACATGCTAAAGGTTACAATTATCATTAAAGATAGTTAACATTTCCAAATGAAAGTGACCACCAGCTGCTCCTGTGGTGCCAAAACATTGATTTGCAAAATGTCTATAACAGCGTCGTGCCTCTACCATTTTGTTATCACTCCACTGAAATGAACAGAAAAGCAGAAAAAAGAAATCTGATTAGATAGGTTAGATATAGCAATAACATCTTTCCATGGATACATCATTGCTTTGCCTATAATGTTCAACAATCTGACATTAAAGGGTCTATATTATGATATTTTCTGTTATAATATTATTTCTTCATCAAAAAAATTCTTGGAGTTGTGTTTTGTTTCATTCATCCATGTAATGAAATGCTGCATATTTAGGCTGAGTTCTTCTCTCAAACGAAAAACACAGGAAGTGCTCCACAGTGTTTTTTAAACTCCAAACACCTTCACTAGAATCATTTGGATGATTTCAGCCCTGGAATTACCAATCTCTTCTAAACAAAAGGTAAAAGGTAGCTGTTAACTTGAAACAGTTTCATGACATCACAAGGTGGAATAGAGCATTTTGACCTTTGGAGATCTAGACATTCTAATAATAAAGGATTACTCAAACATGTGTGACTGAAACAAACCACAGCTCGAGGTATATTTTTGAAGTTTGGCAGAATAAAAAACTGAAATCACTTCCCCATACTTTTCAAACTTGTACTAAAAACACAACTCTAGAAGACAAACCCAACATGGCAAAAACCCACAATGAAAAAGAAAAAAACTCAACAATAGAAGCACTTTGTCCAAACACGGCCGTGCATATTTGGGCTGAAATTGTTATTGGAGAGATTTTCGTCAACATGGAGGCAACATATGTCAAATAGTCAAGTTTTGAGAAGCAAACAGCTGGGTGGTTCAAATGCGCTGAATCTGCCTACTGAGCAAGAATGATCTCTGCACGCGTGTCATCCGCGAGCAGCAGGATCCCAGCACCAACACGCCTCGCTCTTGTCAACTCCAAGCTGACAAGTGGAACATTGACACAAATTAATACGAAAAACCTGCACAATTAATTCCAACTAGAAAGAAAAAAGAAAAGAAAAAAATATTACCAGTCAAAAGTTTGGACACACCCTCTCGTTCAGTGTTGTTTTTCTTCATGTTTAGTACCTTCTACATTTTATATACGTTACCAGTCAAAAGTTTGGACTCACCCTCTCACTCAATGTGTAAATAATATGTGATATAAATACAGAAGACATCATGTATATGAAGTAAGATGTATGGAATTATGTATCAAAGAAAATAAAACTCAACTACATATATATATATATATATATATATATATATATATATATATATATATATATATATATATATATATATATATATATATATATATATATATATATATATATATATTTATATATATATATATACAGTATTCAAATCCTCAAAGTCGTCACCCTTTGCTTTTATCCATGAGTTTTCACTTCACTGGTGTATCATGTCAGTGACAAGAAATTCCAAAAGTAAAAAAGTTTAAAATCTAAAACGAGTTTGGAGTTATTTTGTGTTAATTTTCTGTTTGCTACATTTGCATACATATGCGTCATTCATAGTTTTGATGCCTTCAGTGTGAATGTTCCTGGAAATAAAGAAAAAACATAAATGAAAGTGTGTCCAAACTTTTGACAGGTAGTGTACATAAATGAACACTATGAAATAGGTAAAATCTTATGCAATTCCATGCATGCTGTGAATGGGTGATGTTGTAGCTAGCAAAAGACATGCTAATTATTGGGCGTCAGCTAGCGTAAAATGCACAGCTGTGACTGTCAGTGCTCGCTGGACTATTGCGTTGTTGTTCAGTAGACAGTGGGTGGTGTATCTCCGGATCGCTATGGCATTATGCAGAGGAATACTTTACAAATGTCAATCAAACATCTTATCTGTGCAAATGTTTAGAGAGTAAGTCTATGTCTGTTTCTTATCATGAATCTCAAGGAACTAGGCATCTCTAATTTAATAAGGACATGAATATTAAAGATTCTGAAATAGTGCAACAGCCAACAGCGCTACATTTTAAATTGTCTGATAAACATTTTCTACACTTCCTGGTGGTTTTAGAAACTATTTGTGTTAATTTCTACTTCATCTAATGCATAGATAACAAAACACAATGCGAGTTTGTGCTATTTTATTAATACAGCACTTTCCATACAAAATAATTTAACATAAAGTCCTGTACAGTCATTAAAGGTCCCATGACATGGTACTTCTTGATGCTTTTATATGGCTCCTTAATGGTTCCCTAATACTGTAAATGAATCCTTCTTCAAAATCAACACTCAGTGCATGAGAAACAGAGATAAGATGAGAATTGTTCTCTCTGTGAACACTCCATTCTGGGCGTTGTTGCTTGAATGCAAATGAGGACAGAGATGGCCTATAGTAGAGGGTGGGGGCGTGGCCAAACTCTCCGCTCTCCGCTCTCAGCTGTGCCCTCTGATCCATTTCCGCATTTTTGCGCAGAGAAGAGATGAGAAGCGTTCCATTGAAAAATAAACACATTTCCACATAAAATAAAATCAAACCACTGCTGTTCAAAGGTCCAGAGGCTCAGATAAAGGACTTCCGAGCCTAGAAACACTCGGACGTGCCTCCAGGCAAATAAAAAAACGCATTTCGCATTGCCTAGCACATTCACGGTCCAAACACTCTGGGCGTGATTTACAGAGACGCTGAGTACAGACAGACGGGGGGTGGAGCTGCATTTTTCGATGTGACGTCACATAATTGCCTTGTTCAGAATCGCCCGTTTGAGCTGTGTTTTTTTTTAACGCAGAAAAGGACCGCAAATGCTCAGTTTAGACATTTCGCAACTTTTAGCCATGGGGGGGCTAAACAGGGTAGGAGAGCTCACATTAACGTTCAAAAATCTCAGAAAGTGAAAATTTCATGCCATGAGACCTTTAAAAAACAGTCCCACATTTCCTTCCCCCCCCAGTCACACAAAACCAAACAACCCGGACATCACATGCACTGTCTCTCCCGCAATCACACACACAAAACACAAACACACAAACACACACACTCTCACACATGCTAACATGTTAAAATACATGAGGCCCAATGAGGGCACAATAAAAGAATGCAATATGTGGCACCTGATATTCCCAGTGGTCTCTCATCCAAGTTCTAACCAGGCACATCCTAGCTTCTAATATCATCTAGTAGTACAAGGTGGTATGGAAGCATAAATCAAGTCAATTCATGTAACAGTTTTAAATATGTGATATTTTTTAGTCTGTCTGTGAGCCAGTCAGCAAAGAAGCTGTATAGATAGCTGTTTTAATAAGGTTTATGTCCTGCCACAACCAGCCATATACTATTTTGTGATTAAACTGTGAAATGAAAGTGAAATATCTTCCTGAGCAGTTTGAATTGTTACCTCATGGATGACTGCTCTATGTAGAATATTTTCATGAAAAACTCTAAGGACAACACAGTTTTACTCCAAAACAAAATCACATACATTCTCCTTAAAAGGTCTGCACTATCAAATATTCCACATCTGTTAATAATCAGAGTTGGGTTTGGTCTGCTCCGTGACTTTAGCAGACATTAAGGTTGACCTCCAGAGCATGTGTTTAGATGTTGTCACCTCTGCTCCTCACACCAGATGTTCTCCGCAGCCCGTGGTCACACACTTAAGTGGGGTCTGCTCAAACATCTGTGGTCCTCTGCTCCATCGGCCGAGAAGCACCAACCCTGTTATATCCAGGTCCAGGAGTCGAAAGGGCGAAAGTGGTGTTTAACTTTAGAGGAGGAATTTAAATGGTTTGGTCACAGTAAAAGCAAAGTTGTAATTAGCATGATGACAATGTCACTTCCAGGACCCACCACAAACTTCACAGCTGATTTCTAGCTTTGCTTCTTGTTCCTCATTCATCAAACAAGAGACAATTACTTTTCAAAAATATATGTTTAAGATATAACTCAGACTGTCACCCTGTTGTTTCTCAGACTTTGATGTCTTTATAAACAATTTATGTACTGTATCACTAGAGAATTACACGCCCAGGAGCTCAGTTTACACACCAGCTCGGCGTCAGCTTTGATCACTTCATTTATGGGACGTCCAGATGTTGCATTGTTCACTCAAGACGCTTTTTGCAGATGAACTGTCTATGTTTAGAGGTGTGGGGCTCCGCACTGGTTTCTAAAGTGAAAAGTGTTTATACAGTGAACCCTCGCTGTATCGCGGTTCACTCTTCGCGGCCTCGCTGTTTCGCGGATTTTTTTTTCCAATTTTTTTTTTTTTTTTTCAATTTTTTTTATAGTGTAACTTTTTTTTTACAGTGTAACATTCTGTCCTGCGCCCTGATTAGCTAAGAGACTAGACCAGGACTAAACCAGGTCTAAAGCAGGTCTAAACCAGGACTAAACCAGGTCTAAACCAGGACTAAACCAGGTCTAGACCAGGGATGGTAGGGACAGAGTCTCAGATTTCCTTCACGAGAGCGCCTGGGTGACAGGAGGTGTGGCCTTTGTTTACTTGCACGAGCCATGGAAGAGAGTGCGAGCCGGACCATGGAAGAGCCAAGAATCAACATGGAGCGTCCGGGGGAGCCGCAGCGGGGGGAGGACACTCGCGCGCACAGAGGAGACAGTGGCTCTTCCCCGTGAGAGGACGAGAGGACGAACCCAATACTCCACAATACTCCACAGGCGACGCATTGATAGCGGACTGATTTTGGAGCCGGGGTGAAATGCAACCAACTCTTGTGAGCGCAGGTTGGTCTTACCTGGTCTTGTGGTGCTCAGAGGCGTCTGTTAGCAGTTCGGCACTGTTAGCATTGGCTTGAGTCTTGCCCAAAATGATATCCAGGTCGCTTTCCACTCGACTTTCGCACATGGCATGGATATGTGGTACCAAAACAAACGCACGTGTCCGCGCGCACGTGCCCGCGCGCACGTGCCCGCGTGTCACGTGCCCCCGCCCCACTATTAATATATTTTAATGAAAATCTACAAAAGTTTGAGTGTTTAAACAAGAGAAAAATGTGAGAAAATGTTAATACCAGTCTCAGAAAGGTGTATAATGTGTCTGGTGAAGCGTTTTCAGCCTTAAAACATGTAGAATAATTGTAAAATATAAAATTGTCCTACTTCGCGGATTTCACTTATTGCGGGCTATTTCTGGAACCTAACCCCCGCGATAAACGAGGGTTCACTGTAAACATAAATCGATTATCTGGGTTGCGGCCCCGGATAAGCAGATAAGCCACCTCAGCTGGCTCGTCTCGACGTGGGGGAGCAGCAAATCTACTCCGAGCTCCTCCCCTGTGAGTGAGCTCCTCACCCTATCTCTAAGGGAGCGCCCAGCCACTCTGCAGAGGAAACTCATTTCGGCTGCTTGTATCCACGATCTTGTCCTTTCAGTCATTACCCGAACTCATGACCATAGATGAGGGCAGGAACGTAGATTGACCGGTAAATCGAGATCTTTTCGGCTCAGCTCTCTCTTCAGCACAACGGTCCGGTACCACATCACTGCAGATGCTGCACCGATCCGCCTGTCAATCTCACGCTCCATCCTCCCCTCACTCGTGAACAAGACCCAGAGATACTTGAACTCCTTCACTTGAGGCAAGGACTCTCCACCCACCCGGAGAGGGCAAGCCACCTTTTTCCGGTCAAGAACCAAGACCTCGGATTGGGAGGAGCTGGTCCTCATCCCAGCTGCTTCACACTCGGCTGCAAACCGCCCCAGTGCACATTGGAGGTCCCGGTCCGATGAAACCATCAGGACAACATCATCTACAAACAGCAGAGATCCTGTGGTCCCCAAACCGGAGCCCCGCCGGCCCCTGACTGCACCTAGAAATTCTGTCGATAAATACAATGAATAGAACTGGTGACAAAGGGCAGCCCTGGCAGAGTCCAACATGCATCAGAAACAGGTCTGACTTATTGCCGGCAATGCGAACACAGCTCCTGCTCCGGTCATACAGGGACTGGACAGTTCTTAGCAAAGAGCCCCGGACCCCGTACTCCCAGAGCACTCGCCACAGGACCCCACAAGGGACACGGTCAAATGCCTTCTCCAGATCCACAAAGCACATGTGGACTCGTTGGGCAAACTCCCATGAACCCTCGAGTACCCGATGGAGAGTATAGAGCTGGTCCAGTGTTCCACGGCCGGGATGAAAAGCACACTGCTCCTCCTGAATCCGAGGTTCGACCATCGGTTAGATTCTCTTCTCCAGAACCCTGGAATAAACCTTACCGGGGAGGCTGAGGAGTGTGATTCCCCTGTAGGTGGAACTAGACCTGCACGATTTATCAATTAAATAGATTAATTTGACTTTACAGTTCAGAACGATGTGTTTTTATGAAAATCGATTTTTTAGTTATTTTTTACATCCGAGCGGAACTAATGCACGGCCACGTTTTACACGGGTAAGTTAGGGGGGCGTACCCAAACATTGTACGAGCTAGCGCGGCTAGCGAGTGAGGGAAAGTCGGAGCTTGTACCAGACAAAGGTGTCGCTACATCTGTTATATGGAACTGGTTCGGTTTTCTTGCGTCGGACTTAGAATAAACAAGTGCTCGCTGTAAGGTCTGTTCAAAAGCTGTTGCAGCACGAAAAAAATTATCCTAGCGCTGAAAGCTGCTGCACGCAGCGTAATAGGAGAAGTGCAGGTCCGAACGGAATGAAAATAACCACCGTCCCGTCCACATTTTCGAACTGTTTGCAATATGATAAGCACGGCCCACGACGGAAGGCAATCACACACGCTGTTGTATGTTTTACCAAAAACATGATGTATATTGTAAAAGACATGGTGCCCATATATACTGTGGAAAAGCCCGGATTCATTAACATGGTGAAAGTTTTGGACCCGAAGTATGTGATACCAAGCCGCAAATATTTTTCTGAAGTTGCAAATGTACATAAGTTGACTACCTGACTACCTGCAAATGTACATAAGTTTATTTACTAGCCTAGCCTGCTAGCTGCTAACCAAGCCTAACACCAGCTTATCAAAATTCAGCTACATTTCATTATTCATTTACATCATACAGACACTCACTAATGTAAACCGGGCTTTCCCGCTAAATAGACAACCTTACCTGATATAAAGTGGGAGCTGCAGACGCGAGCATTTCTGAATATGTTCTCATTCCAGTCAACGCATTTGATCGCCTGCAGCCACAGACGGCGCCTGTTGCTTTGAAATGGTCGTGATCCTCTTGGAATCCGGTAAAATATTAGTCCGCCGGTAGAATATCGATTTTGGCAACCATACACACACTCTAAGAAATAACACATTGCCAGAACTTAAAAAATTAAGGTAAGTATTTGCATCGCTCTTTTTAAGTTTTCCCAACAAAGCAATAATTCAGTACTGCCAACTCAATTTTTTGTTAGTGCCAACTCAATTTTTAAGTAGGCTAAACCTAAATTCAGCAGGCTTTTAAAAGCTCAGGACTGTTGAACAAACTTAATTTCCTAACTGCCAACTTAAATTGTTCAGTAAGCTACACTCAATATCCGTTGGCTTTTAAAAGCTTCGTTATGTTGAACACACTTAACTTCCCAAAAAGATTTGTAGTATAATCTGTGAAAAGATTATTGTTGTGAGTAATTCTAACTAACTAAATTTAATATCATTCAACACCCTTTTAAATGATCTCACTGCATTTTTTAAGTTTTACCAACTTATTTTACTAAAAAATAGAACACACAATTCGATTTTCAAAACCAAAACTTTTTATTTTGCAATTATTATTCACATACAAAATATAAAATGCATATATTCACACACACACACACACACCCCTACACACCCCTACACACACACCCACACACACAGCCTTAATATCATTTTAAACTTATTTTGTATATCAAACAAAAAGCCCCCAGCAAAGTCCTACTTTTTGTACAATTTTGTAGAGGGGGCTTATAATATAGACTTCAACTGTACCATGAACCAAGAACATATAGAACATATGCCAAGAACATATAGACTGGCTTATAGAGAAATAGAGAAACGTTTTGTTGACTGATGAAATTAAGATAGTTCTTTTTGGATTCAAGGGCCACAGAGGGTTTGTCAGATGACCCACAAACACTGAATTGCAGCCACAGTACACTCTGAAGCGTGGTATGGTGGAGTAAGCATCATGAAATGGGCCTGTTTCTCTTACTATGGTGTTGGGCCTATTAATTGCATACCAGGGATCATGGATCAATTATCTTGTATCAAAATACTTGAATAGGTCATGCTGTCTTATACTGAAGAAATGCCATTGAAATGGGGTTTTAACCAAGACAACAATACTCAAAACACATCAGTAGGTGTGTACCATTTTGCTTTCAAAACAAACAACTAAGGTTATGGAGTGGCGTGCTCAATCCCAGAACTTAATCCAATATAAAACCTGTGGGCTGACATCAGAAATGCTGTTTTTGAGGCAAAACCAAGAACTGCAGAGGAATTGTGAAAGGTTCTGAAATCATACTGGGCTGAAATACCCGCTTACAGGTACCAGAAGTTTGCCTACTCCATGCAGGACAGACGTGAAGCAGATTTCAAAAACAGTGATTATATCCAACTAAATATTAGTTTTGTAATTCACAGGGATGCTTTGTAATGAAAAATGCAGACACTATTTTCTGACCACTCCTGTTTCAATTAATTATCCAATTACATGGATTCAGGAGCATGCATATTATGAATGTTGGGTCTCTATTGGTTTCTCCGACTACTACACCTACTGGTAAATTATTTGACATGTAATACTATAATTTCTACCAAAAACAGTGATTTATTTGGTCAGTCATGTGGCACTGCTATTATTTTACGCATTGCTGTAGGTTGTCTGTGATGACTGAGACATTCTGATCATAATTTGGACATTTGCTGCTGAACCGAGCATTTTAGGTTTCTCCGAGTACAGCCCCCCACCTTTACATTGACTCCAATGGTTCACTCGAACAATTGTTCATAAAACGGCATTAAACTTTCATTTTCAAAGACATGGAACTCACCAAGTGTTCAGTGGTGGACAGCGATGCGTTGACCCGAAAATTGCTGGAAAATATGCATCCAGACAAGTTATATTTGCGATTTCTGTCCTCTCCGCCGACTGGAAACGGGACCGGAAAAGGGTGTTTTTTTAAGCAGCCTGTAGTTTTGGCAGTTGTGGTGACTTCCACCAAATGCTAAAACAACTGTTAGAAGGCATGCTTCGCAACGATTTTTGTTGTCAACGTATCACCGTCAGCCCCTGATAACACAGTGAGTTCCATGTCTTTGAAAATGAAAGTTTAATGCCGTTTTATGAATGATTGTTCGAGTGAACCCTTGGAGTCAATGTAAAGGGTGTACCAGAGAAACCTAAAATGCTTTGTTCAGCAGCTTATGTCCAAATTATGATCAGAAATGGCTCGAAGTCTTCCCAGACAACCTACAAACAGTGTTTTATGTGGACAATGCCGAACTACCACTTTAACATAGGCAATGTGATGCAATGGACCTTTCCGCGGCCCCACCCCAAAACAGCTACTGACCAATCATAGAAAAGCAATGGTGTTTAAGTGTCTTCAGTCAAGCCAGCAATAAAAATGAATGGGAGTCTATGGGAGAGAAGCCCTCTCATCGAAAGAAAATTAAACGCTGTGCCTTTGGAGTTTGCAAATCGGATAGCAGATACCCAAAAAGTCTCGAACGAGGGGTTAAGTTGTATCCCTACCCAAAATCCAAAGCCCAAGAACAGAAATGAAAGCTGTGGATAAAGAAGCAGAGTGGCGATTTTTTCTTTGAGCAAATATGAAATTGACGCGAAAACATATCACCCCTCCATTCATTTCAATGCAAAGACACTGGAAAGGCACCTTGCTTGCTTGATATAGCAACACATGGTAAGGGGTGGGTGGGGCTGTCGTGACCCAAAAGTTCCGGGCTGCCAAAAAGTTCCGGATGACGCAACAATAGCCCTCTCCCAGCCTTTCTTTGCACTGCCAGAGCGTTATAGAATGTTGCCATTGTCACATTGAACTGGCCGCGGCTGTATGCTGACCCAGAAGTTCCGGGCTGCCAACTCAGGCTATTTACATTAAAATGTCACCCTTTTCATTCATTTCATTTACCATAAGATACAAAGTTGTACGGTACATCAAGACACTTTTACTTTTTTTCATCTGCGCTGGCAACTGGTTTCAAATTCCCCGTGGTCAAAGAGGATGCTAAAGGGCATACGGCAAAAAAAAAAATACATCAGAGTTTCGCTGTTAAGAAATTGCCCCCTTGGATGGGTGCGGCATAAATACAGTTTTGTTGTGCACTATGGGCTGTGGTGTGCTGTGTTACAATAACAATGGGACTTGACCACAGGGAATTTGAAACCAGTTGCCAGCGCAGATGAAAAAAAAGTAAAAGTGTCTTGATGTACCGTACAACCTTGTATCTTATGGTAAATGAAATGAATGAAAAGGGTGACATTTTAATGTAAATAGCCTGAGTTGGCAGCCCGGAACTTCTGGGTCAGCATACAGCCGCGGCAACTCCGCGGCCAGTTCAATGTGACAATGGCAACATTCTATAACGCTCTGGCAGTGCGAAGAAAGGCTGGGAGAGGGCGATGGTTGCATCATCCGGAACTTTTTGGCAGCCCGGAACTTTTGGGTCACAACAGCGCCGCGGAAAGGTCCATTACGCACATTACACCCGAAGTTTGGCTTTTAAAGACATCACCTTGTGGCTGGCTTTCAGGCTGTCTAACTCCAGAAAAATTGTTTGGAAAACCTCAAAAGTGTTCTTCAGCTTTTTGGGATAGCACAGGTTTAGCGCATACATCAGACCCATCAGCAGGGCACAAGCCCTCGGTATGTCAACGTCTTGGAGGACGGAGGTCCCCTCAATGACAACTCGGGCCCTCTGTGGGTCGGCTCTGGTGGTGATGATTTTAATCACTTCTTCATCTTCAACATCCTAAACAGGACAAAAGAAATAAAAAAAAAAACAGGAATGGGATGACACTAAAGTCTATATGCGAGTCAAGGCAGGTGATCAAATACTTTTGGCAATACGTGTAGAACCTCAATTTTATCAGTATACCAGACTAAATTAAATGATAAACTCAGTAATTCACATAATTACAGAAAATGCTGTTTTTATGCTATAAATACTGCTTATTTTAGGTTTAGTGAACAAATCACATGAATTATTTTTTACCGCCTGTGGAGCACCACGTGGTAAAGGCCTAAAACCTGTGTGTTTAATGGCGTCGCCCCAACACCAAACCTTCTCTCAAACTTCCCCAAAGTCCACAAACCCAGTCCGATATTTACCAGTCAATTTTCCACCGTGCAATCTTCACCAATGTCTGCATGTCGTGTATGTGCATGCACGAGTGTGTGAATGAGCAAGGATCTCTTTGTCTCTCTATCCCGCTTTCACGGGCATACATTGCTCCAAACGATTTACATACCTCACCTTAATCAAAGTTACGAAACGCCTTTAGGCTACGTAAAGTTTTCGTCTCCGAATACAAGTGAAACGCGACATCTCAAAAATTCAAATAACGCGCGCTCGGATGCGCGCTCGGCTTCGCAGCAGCCCGACTCTACTCTCTCCTCCTCTCGCGCCGAGAGCAAACATTCCCTCAAACCTCCCCAAAGTTCACAAAAACACAAACCCAGTCCGATATTTACTGTTCATTTTCACCGTTCAACCCAAGTTACTTTGGAGACATTATCTAAACGCTGAGGACAAAGCATGATGTGGACGCTTCAGTTTTAGTGTTGTGTGACTCGACTGAGCGCTGCTAGTTACTTGCTGATTGGACATAAAATTAAGAAATTAAAAATATATAATTACTCACCAAATCAGGCGGTCTCCCCTCGCTGTTGCACCTTGCAGTCTGGCAGCATACGTAAAATGGGCGTTGATCACTTCCTCTGCATGCGTATATGATTGGAAGCTGCACTAACTTAATATTATGAAGTTTTACTAACTTAATACTTTTCCTTGTTAAGTGAAAGCAAAAATGCTTATCCAAAATCAATGTATTTCTGAGTTGAGACAGCTTTCTTTATTTTTAATTTAGATCAACTTCTTGAAATAAGCTATCAACTTAATAAAATAATAGGCATGTAACAAATTGTGTTTTTTATGCTGAAAAAGCTCATGTTTTTAAGTAATTCAAACTAACCTCCTGAATCATTTTTCTCAGTGCACAACAACCAGACATTTTGCTGAAATTGGAAGCTGGAATGTGCTGGAAAAGTTCATTTCTCTATCTAAATGAATGGGGAGTAATGGCACTTCTGTTGCCAAATGCACGCGCAGCTTTTTTGTCACCGCCCCCATAAAAGGGTCTATATCACCCAGCTCTAGGTGGATCACACCCTCCGGTCCCCCTTTTTAAACAGAGGGACCACCACCCCAGTCTGGCTGTCCAGAGGCACTGTCCCCAACTGCCACGTGATGTTGCAGAGATGTGTCAGCCAAGACAGCCCCACAACATCCAGAGACTAAAGATACTCAGGACGGATCTCATCCACCCCCAGTGCCTTGCCACCGAGGAGCTTGCCAACCAACTCAGTGACTTCAGCCAGGGTGATGGACAAGTCTGCCTCTGAGTCCCCAGCCTCGGCCTCCTCCTCGGAAGACGTGATGGTGAGATTGAGGAGATCCTCAAAGTATTCCTTCCACTGTCCGACAACATTCCCAGTCGAGGTCAACAGCTCTCCACCCGGTCGGTTCTGCCAAACCCGGACAGTTTGCCAGAATTTCTTTGAGGCCGTCCGATAGTCCTCCTCCATGACCTCTCCAAACTCCTCCTAACCCCAATTTTTTGCCTCTGCGACCACCTGGGCTGCAGCATACTTGGCCTGCCTGTCAGCTGCCATAGGAGTCCCATGAGCCAACAAGGCCCTATAAGACTCCTTCTTCAGCCTGATGGAATCCCTTACTTCCGGTGTACACGATCGACCATAGACCTTACGACCACAGCTACGAGCGGCCACATCAACAATAGAGGCCGAGAACGAAGCCCATGCAGACTCCATGTACCCAGCCTCTCCCAGAATCTGGGAGAAGCTCTCCCAGAGGTGTGAGTTGAAGGTCCCCCTGACAGAGGGCCCTGCCAGGTGTTCCCAGCAGACCTTCACTATAAGCTTGGGCCTGCCAGGTCTTTCCGGCTTCCTCCTCCGTCAGCGGACGCAAATCACAACCAAGTGGTGATAGGTTAACAGCTCTGTCTCTCTCTTCACCTGAGTGTCCAAGACACGCGGCCGGAGGTCCGATGACACGACAAGAAAGTGGATCATCGACCTCCGGCCTAGGGTGTCCTGGTGCCACGTGCACTGATGGACACCATTGCGCTCAAACATGGTCTTCATGGTGGTGTCAATCTGTGGCTAGAACAGAAGTCCAATAACAGAACACCGCTCGGGTTCAGATCAGGGAGGCCGTTCCTCCCAATCACCCCTCTCCAGGTGTCACGGTTGTTGCCCATGTGGGCATTGAAGTCCCTCAGTAGAACAATGGATTCTCCGGTCGGTGCACTCTCCAGTACCCCTCCCAGAGACTCCAAGAAGGCTGGGTACTCTGCACTGCTGTTCGGCCCGTAGGCCCACAAAACAGTGAGAGACCTGTCCCCCATCCAAAGGCACAGGGACGCGACCCTCTCGTTTACCGGGGTGAACTCCAACCCATAGCGGCTGAGCTGTGGGGCAATGAGCAGGCCCACACCTGCCCGCCGCCGCTCCACGTGGGCAACGCCAGAGCCCATGCTGTGCGTGGAGCTGAAGCCGACTATATCGAGCTCCTTATTCCCTGGAAGGTGACATAACATGTCCCCAGAGCTAGTTTGCATGTCCGGAGATCCAGTCGTCGAGGCGCCTGCCTTCGACTGCCTTGGGTGACCCTACCAGGGGCATGAAGCCCCTGACAACATAGCTCCCGGGATCATTCGGGCACTCAAACCCCTCCACGTTAAAGGTCCCATGACATGAAATTTTCACTTTCTGAGGTTTTTGAACGTTAATGTGAGCTCCCCTACCCTGTTTGGCCCCCCCCCCCCCCCCCCCCATGGTTAAAAGTTGTGAAATGTCTAAACTGAGCATTTGCGATCCTTTTCTGCGTTAGAAAAAATCAGAGCTCAAACGGGCGATTTTGAACAAGGAAACTTATTGACGTCAGATCGAAAAAAGAAATGCAAATGCAGTTCCACCCCCGTCTGTCTCTACTCAGCGTCTCTGTAAATCACGCCCAGAGAGTTTGGACTGCGGAGGAGCTACGCAATGTGAAATGCGTTTTTTTATTTGCCTGGAGGAACTTGCGAGTGTTTCTAGGCTCGGAAGTCCTTTATCTGAGCCTCTGGATATCTGAAACAGCAGTGGTTTAATTTTATTTTCTGTGGAAATGTGTTTATTTTTCAATGGAATGCTTCTCATCTCTCCCTCCGCGCAAAAACATGGAAGTGGGTCAGAGCGCATAGGGCACAGCTGAAAAGGAAAGAGTGGAGAGTTTGGCCACGCCCCCACCCGCTACTATAGGCCATCTCTGTCCTCCTCATTTGCATTCAAGCAACAACGCCCATAATGGACTGTTCCAGAGTGACATTTATGACTCTTTCTCATCTTATCTCTCTTTCTCATGCACTGAGTGTTGATTTTGAAGAAGGATTCATTTACAGTATTAGGGAACCATTAAGGAGCCATATAAAAGCATCAAGAAGTACCATGTCATGGGACCTTTAAGGTGGTGGTTCATGGAGGGGGCTTATAAACTTATCGCAGTGAAATAATAAGTAAGGTTAATTAATAAGGTAAGTGAAGAATAACTGGACCATAACTGTTTAATATGAACTAGTTCCAGTATAGTGCCTTTCATACTAATATTTTATGAGATTCATGAGCTCAAAAAGGGCCACATCTTGGCAATAACAATTATTTAAAACTTAAGCCAAAAACCTTTTAGTTCATTGTCATTACACTTGGCTGCCTCAAATGCAAGCAAAAGGATCATCATTTTAAAGCAGCAATGGCAGTCAACAATCTTTTTTTTTTTAAACAAATATGATCATTCTATTTTTTTTAGTAGAAATATGTTGGCAAACTCATGAAAATATGGTTGTAGACTAGACTACTACAAGGCAATGTAGGCAATAGAAAAAAATAGGGGAAAACACACACTTTCTGTTTGAACTATTTTAAACAAATCTGAACCTTAATCATTTCTCTCTGTGATTAGTTTGTCGATAAAATAAGCTCTCACATTGACTTCTGTTATATAAATACATATAAAAAGAGCCAGTCTTTTCATCTGCTCTTTGATACGAACGTATCCAAAAGATAAAATTAGTGACAGTAGCTCAATTCGTAGAGTTTGAATCCTGCTCTCAACATAAACACCATTGGTTGAGTGGTCAGATTCACCCACCCACAGGTTGGCAGTGCGATTCCAGCTCCCACAGATGAGTGCTGTTGTTCTGTCCTTGGACAAGAGACACTTCACCCACCTCGCCCCTAATGTCTGTGTACACTGGTGTAGAGCTGGGCGGTATGACCAAAAATTCATATCACGGTATTTTTCAACATTTTATCGGTATCAAGGTATTTGACGGTATTTTTTTTTTTTCATGCATGAATAGGTGTTAACCCCATTTCCTAATAATTTAGAGAATAATTACTGCAGTAAATTGGCTTAGAATGACCAGAGATTATAGAGATTATATTATTATATATTTATTATATAATTATATATTTATTATAACAGATTCATTAATGTATAGTCAAATTAATATAATAACTTGTGCTTACCAATGGCTATGTGAAGCCTGTGACCGAAGCACTGGAGTCTTGTCCAATTATTCAGCTCGACAGCCTTAATGATGTTGGCTCCACTATCTGTTGTGATGGCCACTAGTCTGTGCTCCGATAGCCCCCAGGAATCAAGTGCCTCTTGCAAGCCTGCTGCTAGAAACTCGCCAGTGTGATCATCAGGGAAAAAGCTTGTTTGCAGACAATGACTTTGTAACACCCAGTCGTCACTTATAGAGTGAACAGTGAGGCTTAGGTATGGCTCCATGCTGCGACTAGTCCATAAATCAGTTGTTGCTGAGAAGTGGCGAACGGTAGCCAAGTCTGCTTCTATTTTGGCACTGTGCTTTCGGTACAAGTTAGGGATTGCTGTTCGGCTGAAGTAATTTTGACTTGGTAACGTATATCTGGGATCCAGAGCTTTAATCATCTGCTTGAAGCCACTTTTCTCAACAGTACTAAGTGGTACCATGTCTTTGGCTGTGTGAACACTAATAGCGTTTGTAATATCAATCCACCGTTTGCTTTTATTGTCGTAGGCGCTACCCTTAGCAAACTTGTCTTTGAGTGCCAGCTGATTCGCTTTTTGTGCTGCAGTGCCAACTTTAATGCTACCTGCAGACGTGGAAGAGGCAGCAGGTCTTAGTTTCATGCATTCTTCATATTCGAGTAAATGATTGTGACGGAGGTGGTGAAGCAAATTGCTCGTGTTGCCTCCTGCGGCTACAACTTTAGCCCGACAACTCTTACAGAATATTGTTGTTTGATCGGCGTCAGATATTTTAAACCCGAAGTACCTCCAAACAATGGACACGGCTCCTCTTTTCGGTACAAGTTCCTCTGATTGTGTAACATGCATGGTCAACGCTCAACACACACTGCTTTCACTGCTCTCATGCAGCCACATGCAGTTTGTTTGGTACCACTGCGAAACAGTCCCCCCTCAAACAATATCTCGCTGCGCGACGTTCCGCGTTCCCGACGTTCCGCGTTCCCGACGTTCTGTACGGACACACTCACCGGTACTGCGGTAAATGAAAAATTCTTACCGTTAAAAAAAACCCCACCGGTATTCGGTGTGCACCGGTATAGCGCCCAGCCCTACCGCATGCGGCTCTTTGATCCCTCTGATGCGGCTCAGTACAGTGGTCCCTCATTTATCATGGGGTAAGTTACGTTGTAGAAATAACCCACGATAGGCAAAATCTGTGAAGTAGTCAGTTTTATATTGCGTGTATAAATATGCGTGTATTTCACAGCTCCTCTGACCGAGGGGCCTGGCGCCGCTGCGCTCTTGCGGGTTTTGTTGGGGAGAAAACTTGCAAACATACAGCACTTCAGAGCAGTGACGGACTGGGATCATCGGCCCTGGCAATTTACACCTACAAGCGGCCCCGTAGTCTGTGGAACGGGAGGGAGAGGTTCTACAGCTCTGCACCAAACACAGAACTGTAGTGAGAACGCATCCGTGCGCTCTCAGGACTGGTTCAGCCGCCTGGACTCCAGGTTCCACCAGTTCGTTATGCGCAAACATTGCCGCTACTTCCCGATGCGCATTGACCACCCGGAGAAGTGTGCGCGTGGTCAAATTCGTAATAGAGCACGGCCTCGGCCCTTCTGGCATGTGCTCAAATGCCAGACCGCTCAGTCTTCAGAGTCACACTGCTCGTGATCGAACATTTAAATAAATTTGGCAAACTGAACACATTCTGTACAGGAGACACGGAGGAGAATGACTGACAAAGACAAAGGTCTACAGTCCTTTAGCCAATTTATTTATTTACTTGTTTATTTGAAGGACAATGTGCAGGTACATTAAAAAGATGGCTGCACCAGATTTAGCAGAATGCTAATTTCCATCTGAAGTCCTTAGCAAACATTAAAAACAATTACATATAAAAGGTGCAATACCAAAAGACAATATACAGGTGTGCAAAATTTCAGATTTTCAATACATAGTGCAATTTTCGATACCTAGTACAAACTACAAGTTATTAAAATGCGAGACATTTAAAATGCAATAAATTTCAGAGTAAATTTCGATACCTAGTGCAAACTACAAGATATTAAAGTGCAAGACATATAAAATGCAATAAATATCAGAATAAATACAGTGTTGTCGCTATCAGATGATACCCACAAGGGTAGCATCCGATAGCTCCGTACCTTATTGGTATTATAAATGTAAACAAGACAGTAATATGACACTAATGATCTTGGTAATCTAGTGGCCATCAGATGGTACCCACGAGGGTAACATCTGATGGCCGAATACCCGTCTGGTATTTTTAGTGTGAGCAGGACTGATGGTCAAGAAGCCAGTTTTTAACAGCCCGTGAAAAGCTGAGATAATCTGCCATGTTCTTCAAATTTTCTGGAAGCCCGTTCCATTCCTTGATGGCTTTATAGGAGAAGGCAGATTGAGAGAAAGCGGACTTTCTTTTAAGATCAGGATGCAGAACACAATACGCGTTGATACACTATAAAAAATCAGCGAAACAGCGAGGGACCACTGTATTGAATTAAAATGTATTTTATTTTAGTTCGTTCATATTCAAAATGTAATTCTATGTCACAAAGGTAAAAAAAGCCATTATATGCAGTGTTATTTCATTTTAAATTTCAAAAAAGTTTTGCGGCTCCCAGTGTTTTCTTTACTGTGTGAAACGGGTCCAAATGGCTCTTTGAGTGGTAAAGGTTGCCGACCCCTGATCTAGCCGAAGTGAGCTCATATCTCGGGAACCCTTCATAAGAAGCCTGGGACCCTGGGAAGCCTGGCTAACAGACCCTGTTAGACCCTGTTAAACCCTGTTAGACCCTGTTAGACCCTGTCAGACTCTGTTAGACCCTGTCAGACTCTGTTAGACCCTGTCAGACCCTGTTAGGCCCTGTTAGACCCTGTTAAACCCTGTCAGACCCTGTCAGACTCTGTCAGACCCTGTCAGACTCTGTTAGACCCTGTCAGACCCTGTTAGACCCTGTCAGATCCTGTTAGACCCTGTCAGACCCTGTTAGACCCTGTCAGACTCTGTTAGACCCTGTCTGACCCTGTTAGACCCTGTCAGACTCTGTTAGACCCTGTCACTCTGTTAGACCCTGTCAGACTCTGTTAGACCCTGTCAGACCCTGTTAGACCCTGTCAGAGTCTGTTAGACCCTGTCAGACCCTGTAAGACCCTGTCAGACTCTGTTAGACCCTGTCAGACCCTGTTAGACCCTGTCAGACCCTGTTAGACCCTGTCAGACTCTGTTAGACCCTGTCAGACTCTGTTAGACCCTGTCAGACCCTGTCAGACTCTGTTAGACCCTGTCAGACCCTGTATAACTTTTCTGCTTATAACGTAGCATTTGATTGGCTGTCATGACAAAACGATAATACATGCTGAGGCCTACATGCACCTTCGGTGCTTGGCCCCACATTGCTGCTTGCAGCTATATTTATTATTATTATTATTATTATTATTATTATTATTATTATTACAAAACACTTCAATCCCATAAAAGAGCCCAAAGTCCCATCATTAGTATTAGTATTAGTATTGAGTATGGCTTATTTGACAACCCTATAACATCTAATATTACATTGTACACTAAGTTGGCTTATAGGTTCCACCATCATAAAGTCATAACAACATTCACACCTCACTATTGACCACCGTAAATACCATTTGTGTGGCATTAAGTGCATGTGTATAGTATTATTGTTAGCTCACAGCTCAGTGCGCTCGATTGACCATCTGCATGTGAGCTAAGTATGCTAGCCACTTAGTCGCTAAAGTGCACAGCGTCTCATGTAAAGCTAATGTATGGTACAATAAAACATACATGTATTCAAGTGCGTGTGCCCAAGGGAGAGCTAACAGTCAAATGCTCTGTGACCATGAAATAGCCCTACTGCTGCTGCTGCCTGTGTGGTACTATTATGGAGACTGGGCAGACAGGAGCAGGCAGGAGCAGACAGAAGGAAAGAGTGGCAGAAAGGAGCAGGCAAGAGCAAACTGAAGCAGGTAAAATCAGATGTAAGCAGGCAGGAGCAGACAGGGACAAGCAGGAGAAGACAGGAGCAGGAAGGACAAGACAGGTGCAGAGAGGTGGAGGAAAGAGAAATTCAATGATTATTTTGTAAACATTGGTTCCAAATTAGCTCAGCAAATCCCAAAAAAGAATCAAAATGACGGAGGAGGAATCCTGCCTAATAATGTTAACAGTATTTTTCTTGAAAAGGTTCATAAAAATTAGATTTTAACTATTGTGCAAAAATGTCAAAACAAAAAATCAAATGACTTTACAGATATAAACATGGTACTTATTAAGAAAATAATTGACGTGATCATTGAACCATTTGTTTATATCTGTACTTTGTCACTGACAAAAGGAATATTCCCAGATAAAATGAAAATAGCAAAAATAATTCCACTCTTCAAAAAAGGTAATAAACATGATTTCTCTAATTATAGACCCATATCTTTACTTCCACAATTCTCTAAAGTCCTGGAAAAGCTTTTTGCTGCCAGGCATGTTATAAGTTTATACTTCTTTCTGCTCATTTTCATTCACATGGTTAAATGTTACAGAACTATTTTGTATTCATCTTAATAATAATAATAATAATAATAATAATAATAATAATAATAATAATAATAATAATAATAATAATAATAATAATAATAATAATATGGCCACAATAGTATTTGTTTCACTCAAAATGCTAAGTCATCCAGGTCAATGAAAAGAACAATTGTGGAGAAAATTGAGTGATGTCATCATAGGGATGGGCAATTAATAAGATTTTCATTGAGAGTGAGACTCAGTCATGTCTAACAGTCAGATCAGTCTTTTTTGGAGAGGTCTACAGCCACTCCAGTAAAAGTGTGTGGTTTGGAATAAACACAAGACTTTAAAAGGCACTGATTAAAAGTTTGTCCAGTGTATGTTCAGGAAAACAATACTGAAAGCCATTTTCAAAAGAAAAAAAAAACATGCAATGGAAAATCAAGATTTATTAGTATGAGAAAAAAGTGGTATATATTGTTATATTTTTGTCATCAAAATCACAATAGATTACAAATTCATTATTAAATAATGATGACAGAATAATACAGTGGCTCATTTACTAGAGCATTGACCCATAGGCACTGAATGTGAATAAATGTGAATGAATGTGATTGTAGTGTGAATGTATTGTAATATAAAATAGATAAAAGACATTTAGACATTTAGATTAGATTAAAAGGACATTTAAATTAATTCCTTTTGATATAATAATAATAATTCAATGTATTTTTGCATACATGTATAATATCAGGAAATGAATACACTAGACAGCCAAACTCCTGTATCATTTTCTTATATGTGGAGTGTGCATTATATTTGAGTGCTCTGACCTTTCCACAGACACTTGTGCCCCGCTTGGCCTGTTTCCTCTGTGACTCTTGATCACTGGTCGGGTCCCTCTGTGTTGACGTGACAGTCCTCATCACAACACATTGGCCTCATCACCGACCCATTCCTCCAACATATCCTGCAGCCAAACTCCTGAAAGAGCAAAACCCACAGGCTACACGTGAGCCCGAGACCCCAAGCATGGAGACATCTTTGGGGCCACACCAGGGGCCAAACAGGGCTGGTGACAGAGCATCAGCAGCCTTAGAGGCCCCTTAAAGGTCGGGAGTGAAGACGTGACATTATACTAGCTCACCTGTCAACTGGAATAAATGATGAAATATTACCTACAAAAGATACGGCACAGCTTTTTTACACAAATTGGGGATGTACAAAATATCTAGCTCAGTTTCAATAATGATCATTTAAAAGAAGGGTATTATGCAGAATAAATGGTTGTGAATTTTCTACCAGAACTCAGCCTAAATATGCAGGATTTGTGTGTTAATCATGTGTGAATGAAACAAAACACTATTCCGGGTATGTTTTTCACGAGGAAACCCCATTATAACATAAATCAGAAAATAGTGTAATATGGGCCCTTTAACCCTGTGATGTTTAAAGTGTAGAACAAACATCAGTTAATGGCATATTGTGCTTTTACTGTTTTGCATGTAAATGTAATGAATATGTTTAATTAACATTGTGTCATCAATATCAGTTCTATTTATATGTAAACTAAATATAATTATGTAAGTATTCGCTCATCTGCCTTGACTCGCATATGAACTTGAGTGACATCCCATTCTTAATCCATAGGGTTTAATATGATGTTGGTTCACACTTTGCAGCAGCTTCAATTCTTCTGGGATGGCTGTCCACAAGGTTTAGGAGTATGTTTATGGGAATTTTTGACCACGTTTCCAGAAGCACATTTGTGATGTCACACACTGATGTTGGACGAGAAGGCCTGGCTCTCACTCTCTACTCTAATTCATCCCAAAGGTGTTCTGTCGGGTTGAGGTCAGGACTCTGTGCAGGCCAGTCAAATTCATCCACACCAAACTCTCTCATCCATATCTTTATGGATCTTGCTTTGTGCACTGGTGCACAGTCATGTTGGAAGAGTAAGGAGTCATCTCCAAACTGTTCCCACAAAAAATCTCCTGGTATGCTCTAGTATTCAGATTTCCTTTCATTGGAACTAAGGGGCCAAGCCCAGCTCCTGAAAAAAACAACCCCACACCACAATCCTCTCTCCACCAAACTTTACACTTGGCCTACCTATCACAGTACCACACTGGAATTCACTGAGCTCCTGAGCGCAACCCATTCCTTCACAAAATGTTTGTAGTAACAGTCTGCAGGCCTAGGATATTTTTTAAGGTGGTATCAATACTAAAACAGTCCAGTTCACAGGACAGAAATGAACTTTTCCTGAATAGCTTAAATGATCTTGGGCTGTATCAGAACAAGTATAAGAGCACATAGACTAGAAAATGCCCAAGGACCGTTATGAAACCTACCTGGACGACTGAGAAATAACAGAGCTATAAGACTGCATGGTAATATAAAAGACAGTACTATGATTGAATGTTGAAAATGACATTCTATTGTCTAAATAAAGAGTGTTTTTATCATCATTGTGGTATCAGAGACTATCAGAGACGTCTATTCCTTCATATTAAAATCGAGTTTGATCAGAAATTGTGTAATATTAGCCCTTTAAGAAATGCTGTAAGAAATGTCTCTTTTGGTATAGTCTCCCCTACCACATGTGAAACCTCTTAACCACTCCATAACCAGACAGATAAAGTACGGTCAGACGTGCTCACTTTTATTCTGACATATACGACACAGTAAAACAAGTGGAACTGTAATGAGCCTGACTGCACCTGTCATCATTGCGAGGGGCCGCAGACAGCTCCGGGATAGCCTTAGAGCCCGCGTGACAAAGACTGTCTGCGAAGGCCTTACACTGGGCACTGACGGGACAGACCGGGTCAACTATCAGTCACTCATCAATGAAGCTCTTCTGTCAATGTGTGAATGTGAAGAGGGGAGAAGGCCAGGGAGAGAGGGAGAAAAGGACAGAGGGAGAGGAGGGTATCACTGAAGAAGGAGATGAAAGGAGGAGAGGAGGACAATGAAAAGAGAAAGAAAGGAGAGAAGCGAGGGAGAGTGGAAGAAGAAGCGAGAAGGGAGGGAGAGGAGGAGATGAGAGAGGAAGAGAAGGAGAGAGGGACAGGAGGAGTAGCGAGGAGAGCATCACCAAACGAGGAGATGAGAGGAGGTGAATAGATGAGGAGACTGAAGAGAGAAGAGAAAGAGAGAAAAAAAGGAGAAAGAGGAGGAGTAGAGAGGGAGAGTAGGAGATGAAAGAGGAAGAGAAGGAGACAGGGAGAGGAGAAAGGGAGTAGAGAGGAGAAGGGAGGGCATCATTGAAGGAGGAGATGAGAGGAAGAGGGTGGATGAGGAGACTGAAGAGAGGAGAGAGGGGAGAAAAAGATGGTGAAGAGGAGAGAAAGAGTAGATAGGGAGAGGAGGAGAGAAGGAGATGGAGAGGTGCAGAGGAGGGTATGATTGTGGTAAATATCTTCAGCCACAAAGCCAGAAGAAGTGTGAGAATAACCACAATGACCACTTCAAGAAATCTGTGTAAAAAAACTACACACAAGAACAGAGTCATTTTCGACTAAATCTGATCATATTTCCTGTATTTTTAAAGATACACTATGTAACTTTTCTGGTGGAGGATCTGCAATATCTGATTGGTTTCTTATTATTTACAAATAACATTTTTCTCACCTCAGATTAACCGAATTTAGTGCTTCAGCCATTTCCTTTATATTTTTTTCTTACTAGCTAATCCACCTACATGTATTTGAAAATGGTGACCAGACTGGCATCTTTGTAAAGTATTGGAGAATTGTGTACTCTAGATCCCAAGCAACCAAAGCACGGTCTGATACTTTTAAAGATGGTTTTGAAAATTGCTCAGCCTTAAAGGAGAATTAATGTTTTTTTTACAATCTGAGCCTTATTTCGGTAATAAAACAAGTTGTTTTACTCACCCATAGCACTTTGGTGTCATATGGAGCACTTCCAGAGATGTTTTAGATTTGCGATAGCCTAGCGCAAGTTCTAGCCATAGCTCAAGGCATATAATATATTCCCCGTGCATGTAATATGCCCCGTGCGTTCTCCAAATAACACAAATTTTAGCACTTTTCAAATCATAGAAGCTCGATGTCTTAGTCTACAATTTCGTTTGAGTCAAAAGTGGTCTGTATTCCGAGATTTATCCATAGTTTCGAGTAGATGAGGAGGACAGTGCGCATGTGCGGAGTCACAGCTTATTTCACTCTCAGCTCCCGGGACCCAAACATGAAACACAAAGCTGTAAATTATGGATAAATCTCAGATCTAAGGCTCAGATTGTAAAAAACGTTAATTCTCCTTTAAAGGTTTAACGTTTTTTACAATCTGAGCCTTATTTCGGTAGTAAAACAAGTTGTTTTACTCACTCATAGCACTTTGGTGTCATTTGGAACACTTACGGAGATGTTTTAGATTAGCGATATCCGTAACGTGAGTTCTCGGGGCATATATTTGCGGTCACCAAATAACACAAACTTTAGCACTTTTCAAATCATATCAGCTCAATGTCTTAGTCTACACTTTCGTTTGAGTCAAAAGTGGCCTGTAATCCGAGATTTATCCATAATTTACAGCTTTGCGTTTCATGTTTGGGTCCTGAGAGCTGAGAGCTTGAGCTTCTATGATTTGAAAAGTGCTAAAGTTTGTGTTATTTAGAGACCGCAAACATTTGCCCCGAGAACTCACATTACGGAGATCGCTAATCTAAAACATCTCCAGAAATGCTCCATATGACACCAAAGTGCTATGGGTGAGTAAAACAACTTGTTTTATTACCGAAATAAGGCTCAGATTGTAAAAAAACGTTAATTCTCCTTTAATTCACACATCTCTTCTCATTTTCTTATATTCCATTTTGTCAGAATAGCATCAAAACAAACTAACATAATCTATTTTATATTTTTTATTTGTTTTATTTTTTAGATATGTTATATATTAGTGTCCTAACTTTCTTCAAGTTTGAAGACGCTATGGAAAAGCTGAAGGTGTTTGAATGAGTCAAACTTTACGTGTGGACAATAGAACATGACCTCCCTGTACAGAGGGCATGTGTGGGACATGTGCTGATTGTCGAGGTGACTGGCCCCGAGTCAGTTCAACACAAAGTTTCATCTCACTCAGTGTTAAATGCCTCGTAGCTACACCAAGTGTGACTTTTACATTGTATCTCATTCAATTGCATTATCAAGTGAAAAGGCTGCACTGTTGTGAGTATTGAGTGGTTGGAATTCTCAGCTCACTGCAACGAAAGGACCCACATTTTGCTGTTGTCAAACCATGGTGGATGATGGGCCTTTAAATACCTAACATTAACATTTTTCACAAATGGGTCCTGTTAAAGGTAGAACTGTTTTGTTTTTTTTCTTGCATCTTTTTTTAAGTTAAAATAAATTTACTTCCCCACTTTTTAGCACAGGATAAGGTTTGTAGAGATGCAAAACTGCTCCCAGTTTTTAGTACAATAAAAACAACTAAAATGAAAAACAAACAAAAAACACATGCTTTTATCTCAAAAGGTTGTATACTGTGGCTTTAAATACCTACTTCCTATTTTCAAAAGATTGGGTATCCCAGCTTTAACTGCTGACTGCATATTTGTGCGACTTCCTGATTAGATTAATAAAATGATCTATAAAATAAAAAATATATTTGAATGGCAACAGAGTGGTCTGATTTTGTTCACAAGAGCTATTTTTACAATACTGTATAAAAGCAAATCACATTATAATATAAAGGCTATGGGGACCAGACCTGATCCCATGATCTGAAGAATTGTCTGTGGCTCAGCACTGCGGTCACCATCTGCTCCTGACAGCTCACCCTATCAGCACCTCGAGTTGAAGTATGGGTCAAATGCAGGGGACACATTTCCTACAGGGACAATAAAGTGTACAAACACAAAAGTACTACACGTTTTTAATGGCTGCCTCCTCTAGCGCATGTAGCCGGCTTATATCTCGTGTTGCTAAATGACTCCCCGTGGAGAGAGAAATTAACCCAGATTTCCATTTCAAAGCTTTATGAATTGAACCGCTTTCCTTTCCATCCGCCTCCTCTGCGCAGCCCAGCAGCACCAGCGCGCTCCCCTCATCTTTACTGGAGGAAGAATTCACACTTTCTGCAAGGTCAACTCACTGCTTAAAATTCAGTCCCAACACACTCCAAAACACAACAGGAAAACCTAGCGCTATTATGCAAAACAGACAGCAGGCTTAAAGTAAATACATAACCTTAATGAGGGAGTATTTTACTTCTATGGGGTATTAACTGCTAACACATAACATATTTATATCACAATCTTACCTTATTGTTTTGAAAATGGTATATTAGCTGAAAACAACATATTGACATGTTTTATAAGTTTCACTTTCGTTCTGGACGTTCTGAGTCCCCCCTCTCTGCCATCCATATTAAGTCCTCTTCAGAGCGCTATTACAACTTTCATCCTGCTAATGAAACTACTGCACATCGTGTCAGGTTTGTGAAGTTGTTGTGTACTGTTTTGTGTCATGTTTTTCTAAATGTATGTAGAATTGTCGTGTTGGAGTATGGGTGACATAGGCTTGTGGGCTGAGGGAGGGTTCAAATGGGGCCTGGGAGAGATCTCAAAATTATTCAAACATGCATGAATGACATATAAAACCTCTTCACCATGTCGATGAGTGAACATCATAATATGGTAGAAAACTCAAAAAATCGATTTTGCATAATATCCCCTTTTTAATGAATATGCGGAGGTGGGGAGGCTGGAGGAGGTGGAAAGGGGGAGTCGAGGAAAGGTTCACAGACAAGCTACAAGACACAAGCTGCGTACGCTCTCCACATCCCAGTACGACGCCATGTTTACCGTGACTATGCTAGGTTGACTTTTGACATTGTTTTCGTTGACAAAGGCGGAAAGACCGGAATACGCAGCCTTTGTTGAGTACCTGGGCATATGTGGAGAGAAGGAGTGAGATTAAAGATACTTAGAAGGAAAAATAAAACATGCAAATGAATATTAAAGTGGGTTATTAAAAACAGTTGTAGCAGATGGTTCTATTGTTTCCCCATGAATCAGTAGAATTAAAGAATTCTTAGAAACTCTTCAAATGGAGTTTGATCATACAACTTATTCTGTGTGAAAAATGTAATTAGGCAAACTTAAAGCGTGTATATTATTATATTAAATGAAGCTTTTAATTATGGTAAGATATTTTTCATTAGCAAAACCATACCTGGAGTTGTGTTTAATTTGATTTGCATTTCAAGGCAGTGTAACAGATTTTTACTGTCTTAGAAATGTGAAAAACAGAATTAGTTAATTTTAAAGGTCCCACATTATGCTATTTTGTGATCTATGTTATAATGTTTATTCCTCATCAAAAACATACCTGGAGTTCTGTATTATTTCACCCACACATGTTTAACACACAACCCCTGCATATTTATGCTGAGTTCTTCACAAAAAAACAAACAAAAAAAAAACACTCTGTTCCACCTTGTGAGGTCATGTTGACAGGAAGTGCTCTGCTGTGTTTTTAACTCCATATCAAGCAATCAATCAAACAATATTTATAAGGCGCTTTTCATACAAAATTGTAACACAAAGCGCCCTACAGTGGTCAAGGATTAGAAGATTGACCTTATTTGATCTCGCACAGGAGAAGTTGTTTCTATATTTGACCCGGGGACCATCCCCATGATTTTGTTTTG